>CAUYON010191263.1:0-16734 GCA_963573935.1 Arctocebus calabarensis
ATGTCTTCATACAATAACTAAGAAAATGCCATGAAGGGTATGTTAAACAGTTTGATGAAAACATTTCAGATTGTATATGAAACCAGCACATTGTACCCCTTGATTGCACTAATGTATGCAGCTATGATTTAATAATAATAAAAAAATAAAAAAAGTTAAAAAAAAAGAAATTATACAGTTGACAATAAATGAAAGCAGTCATAAAGTACTACAATGTATATTTCCAAAACATGTTTTTATTTAAATAAATACAAAATGTTGTTGTAAACAACATAGTCTTATGTAAACCGAGGACCTGTGTTGATGAGGGGCAGGGGACTGGACATGGGGCATGAAAGAGGAAAACAATGTAAAAATACAATAGTACATGCTTCAACAATGTGCCTTGAACTGAAGGAATATTATAAAATCATTTATTTGTATGTGATGCCCCGACAAAAGACAATAAAATGCTCTAAACTGTTTCTACTTAACTGTCACATTATCAGATAAACCATTAGCATTTGTCAAAATGCTGCTATTGGGATTATTTTACTACTAATACTACCTTCATCATCAAAATCTTGACAGAGTTTCCACAAACACTGGTCAAAGATTTTATGTTTTTACCCTCTTTCTTTTATTAAGCTTGAAAACCAGTCATTCTATTTAAGGTCATTAATGTATTAGGCCACACAAAGTGCTTTTTCTTTTCTATTTAGGTGAACTAAAGAAGAAGACTTTGTTGTTCCTTTGTAGCAAGGATTATGGATACCTCTAGTATCCCTAATGTGAATTTTTAGTCACTGTAAATCCTTTGTAGTTCATTCTTTGCAAGGAAAACTACTATGCCAAAAACAAAATGAAACAAACAAACAAAAAAACCCAAAGTAAACACTGCATTAGTACAACTATACTTGATTCATTTAGCAAATATTTATTGAAGATATATTTTATTGTATACCTGTGGGTTTCAAACAAAGTAGCACACTAGAATGTGAAGAGGTATGTCAGAGGTTCCTTGCTTGAAAAGAAGAGTTCCTTACTAAAAATTTCAGTGTCTTTATAAACATGAATGATATTGAAAAAGTTCTTATTAAAGAGTTTGTATTAAAATAGGGAAAGATCAAACCAATCAGCAAGAAGAGAACACACAACCCCATTGAAACATGGATGAAAGATCTGAACAGAAGCTTTTCAAAAGAAGATAGACAAATGGCCAACAAACATGAAGAGACGTTCAATAGCACTAATCATTAGGAAATGAAATTAAAACTACAATGAGATACCACCTTACCCTTCTCAGAATGGCCCATTAAAAGGTCAAAAAACAACACTTGCTGGTATGGATGACGAGAAAAAAGAACATTTGTACACCACTAGTGAGACTGCAAATTAGTACATCTATGAAAATGGCATACAGATTTCTCAAATAAATGTAGGCCCAGCAATCCCACTATTGCGTATCTACCCAAGGAAAAGAAGTCATCTTATCAAAAAGACATCTGCACATTGCAGCTCACCATTGTAAAGATGTGGTATCAACCTAAGTGCCCATCAATTCATAAGGGGATTAACAACATGTGGCGTGTACAGAAGGTGCCAGAAAAATATATACACATTTTAAGAGCTAATATGTATTTATTACTTTTCAAAGTTGAATTGAATTATGGTAGTAATGTGTAGTATGACTTTCCCTCCAAAGATGGCATTAATCAAATGAATACTAGTGTCACCATGTGACTCATGGTACTATATGTGATGTGCATAAGGGAAGATCAAGAGACCTTGTGACATAGCTCAAAGAGTAGTTCTCTGTAATCAGAATTTTCTGGACAATGATGGTAAGCACTTAGAGCACCTCTCATAATTGCAGAAGTCAAATGTAACTTATATTCACCTTTTGTTATCAGTAGCTATTGAGTATTACAATATTAATACAATATATTCCTTTCTTAAAATGAAAATGTGTATACATCTTTTTGACACCTTCTATGTACTTCTCAGTCATAAAATGAAATGAGATAATGTCCTTTGCGGCCACTTGGATAGAACTGGAGACCAGTATCCTATGTGAAGTATCTCAGAAATAGAAAAACATCACATGTACTCTTCAACAATTAGGAGCTAATCAGTAGGGACACATGGATACAAAGAGATATAAAAGTCATTAAAAATCAAGAAGGGGGCAAGAAGAAGGGCTAGCAACTTAATTTGTCAGGTACAATGAACATTATATGGATCGTGGGCACACTGAATGCCCTGACTTAAGCATTATAAAAGGTGTTCACATAACAAAAACATTTGTACTCCTTTAATATTTTGAAATAAAGTTGTAAAAAGAGGTAAAATAAATAAAAAAAGGAAAGAGAAGTATGTGATATGATTACCAAGTTTGGTGTTTGTATTCTAATCATTTCGTCTGTAATTAACAGGTGAAGGACAATTCCATTAAAACAATTTTGACGTAAGTTTTTTGAAACCACATTAGGCCTGTTTATGTCCCCTTAAGTTTAGTGTGACTTGTCTTAAAAGTGTGATTTGTGGGAAGGGAGAGTTTCAGAAGGAAAACTTCATTCATTCCTTGAGGAAAGAAACCTCAAACTACTTGTGTGAGGTTGCTAGAAATGGAGAGTATAGAATTAGACAAAAAAACCCCAACAATACCTTGTATAGAAAAGAGTTGTATATAACAAAAACATTTGTACTCTCTTACTATTTTTTAATAATAATAATAAAACTCAAAAAAGAAAAATGAAAAGCAGTATAGTAGAAACAACATGAGATGATATCAGAAATACTCATATTGCTATCAATGATCTTTGTAAATTTGACTTTCATTTTCCCTACAGGATAGGGAAATTCACTGTAAAGAGTTGTAGAGGAGAATGAATGAAATATTGAGATTGTTTTTATGAACTTCTAGTTATTGTGAACTGGTCTCCATACCTATTACACATCTACTGCACTATAATGAGTTCTCAATATATATTAATGTTCTGAAATAATAATTTCTTCTTAAGCATGTGTAAAGTTGCCTCTTTTGTTTGTTTGTTTCTTTTTTGAGACAGAGTCTCACTTTGTCACCCCTGATAGAGTGCTATGGCATCATAGTTCACAGCAACCTCAGACTCTTGGGCTCAAGCAATTCTCTTGCCTCAGCCTCCCAAGTAGCTGGGACTATAGACACTTGCCACATTGCCCAGCTATTTTTAGAGATGGGGTCTTGCCCTAGCTCAGGCTGGTCTTGAATTCATGAGCTCAGGCTGCCAAGGCCTCCCAGAGTGCTGGGGTTACAGGAATGAGCCACCATGCGTGGCTTTAAAAGTTGCCTCTTAAGCTTCCTTAAATATTAAATCCAGCCCCTACCTTTTCAAGACTCTTAGGTAAAGTTTATTTTTGTGAAATAAATAGTTAAACTATAACATCTTTGGGAGAAATTTTTAGCATATGCTTGTAAACCTGAAGCATAGATTGGTTCAGTTTTCCATTCCCTTTCTTTAATATAATTAAAAATGCTTGTTTCCTATGGCCTCATCCTATATGAGCATGGCAAATTCAGAGTATCCAGTTTAATTTTTGGTGCTGTATCAGCTCCTCAGTTCTTCTTGAAAGTGCAAAAGTAGAAAAGACCCATTATACTATCTTTATTAAAAGGAAGGATAATTTTTGTATTTTTTTCTCTATTTGTGAGTATTAGTTACACATGTAATGTATTTCATAGTCAATATATTAAACTGCTGAATCCTTTCAATTTTGGGAACTTTGATTTTTCCACAACACTTTCACACACACTTCGTCTCCTTTGAGCTTCCCTACACCAGTCTGTTTTATAGTGAGTGTCTTATATTGACTTGAGTGATAAGGGTTGAATGAGTTAAGGCTCAGGGGGATTAATTGATCTCCTCAATGGATCACAAAGCTAGTGATTGATGAAACTTGGATCAAAGCCTAATCTTACAAGTCATATTTGAAATCTTTTATTTTAACTGTGTCATAAATGTTTCTCTTATAGGCACAAGAGCTGTGCAGTTAGTAAAAAGACTTTTTTCATGATATATTCTGAAGATATTACTAAAAAATAAATACAATGGCATTGTTTTGCATTAATTCTGGTCTTTGAAGTTTGAGGAGGAAGAGCTATTTATAAGACTTTTAAGTAATGTTCTTGGTAGTTTCTGGAAAAACAGCATTGAAGCTAATAGTCATGCCCTACCTTCTAATATTGGCATGGACTTACTATCAGATTTAAGGACCTGGAGAAAGTCACATAAACCACACTGGATTTGGCCTAGAAAAATGACTAGGTAGAGAGAGATGATGGGCAAAATATGTTTAACAGTTTACTCCAAAGATTGGGAATGTTGCCTTATGAGAAACTCTAATAATGTGTTAGTGTCGTCATACAAGGTCTCTCTGGGCCTGTCAGAGTTCTGCAACTGCCATGTAAAATTTCTTCCTTGCTGGGAGAGTTCTCTAAAGTTCATCCTAAGCATTTAATTTTAATTAGAAATTACCTTGTGCTCCCTGCTCTAGACTTGGCTTGGGAAAATCAGGAGGGGTGGGGCAGATGCTAACATCTGCTGTTTTAAAAGGATCACTGCCAGCCCCAAGTTAGGCAGAGCCAGATTCATTCTGGACTAGTCTTAGGGTAGATCATCCTTCCTTAAGTTGCCAAATAGTCCTTTATAATGCCAGGGTATTGTGAAGTTTGTTCCAGGATCAGGATTCATTTGGGCCCTCCCATTCAGAAAAGAGCAAAAATTTCCCCTCTTTCCAGGCATAGCTTTATTTCTTTTTTAAGGGAGATGATTTATTTGGCTATTTCAAAAGACCTTTTGTTGAAAGTTCCACTGTGCAGAATGTCTTTTGATGCCTGAAATTATCTCATGTAGTTATCCTAGAGTTGCAAACTTTGTGTTTATGGGGAGAAATCATCAGATACTACACAGCCAGCTACTGTGTATATAGTCCCAAGTGGTAGATGACAGGGTCAAAAGCCTCAGTTATGCTCATTTTCTTCCTACTAGGACAGTGAGTTCCTTTGCAGGTGCCAGTATTATTAACTCTAACCCTGTCTAATAGGCATAGCACAGGAACCACTTTTATTCCCACCCATCAGTTTCTAAGAAAGCACCTTTTTTCTCTCTTCCAGGGGTGGGTAACCTGTGGCTTTGGGGCCAAGTATGACCTTCTGAATCCTTGAGTACCACCTTTGGCCTGAATCCAAATTTTACAAAACAAATCTCTTCAGTGAAAGGATTTGTTCTGTGACGTTTAGATTCAGTAGAGGGGTCATCCCTGGGTGACCTGGTACTATTAGTCAGTAGGTACTGAGATACCTTGAAGATAGATGCTAAGTTACTTTTTATTTCTTTAAGAAAAGTTAACTAAGGAAATATCTTTCTGTATGTTCTAAATGTCTTTGTTCATTTTAAAAGAAAAGAGAAAAATTACAATTTCACCACAATTTTGGTCTGTTTTCCTTGCATACATTCTTGGGACACACAATATAATTCTTATAAAAATATAGTTGTAATAAAAGTGTGCATTTCTTTATAGCTTCCTTCCTTCCTTTAATATATATTGTATCATAAATGTTCATGTCAAAATATAGACCCAACATTATTGTTTTTGTTTCTACTATATAGGTTTACATGCAATGTTTTTGTAAATGATGATGATGGTGACGACAACTAGATGGTGATGGTGACAATGGCTACCATTTATTGAGTACTTACTACATGGTCGATACCATATTATATGATTTGTGTACAGTATTGTATTTAATCCTCATAATAATCCTAACAAGCATATATTATCTTCATTTTGCAAGTAAGGCAATTGAAGCAATTTAGAGAGATTAAATAAATTGTTTATAATCACAAAGTAAGCCAGGGTTCTAATCCATATTGTTAAAATCTGAACTCAAGTTCTTTTACCTGTTCACATTTTAAATATTTTCTTCTCTCTGGTCGATTATCACTTTAGGTAAAGTTATTAAAGTGAATTAAGAGGCTACATATTTTAAGCTTTTTGATATTTAACCCCCAAAGTCATAACTATTTGAATTTCTTAGAAAAAAATTTTGATGTGCAGTTTTACCATATTGTCCACAATAGTGGGTGTTTTCTTTTGCTAATTTGGTGGGGGAAAGTGCCACATTGTGAATTTCACTTGCTTATTTAAAATCACTATCTATTGTGGATATTTTTCTTTTTTTTCTTTTTTTTTTGTAGAGACAGAGTCTCACTTTATCACCCTGGGTAGAGTGCCGTGGCGTCACACTGCTCACAGCAACCTCCAGCTTTTGGGCTTAAGTGATTCTCTTGCCTCAGCCTCCCTAGTAGCTGGGACTACAGGCGCCTGCCACAGCGCCCGGCTTTTTTTTTTTGTTTGTTTTGCAGTTCGGCCGAGGCTGGGCTTGAACCCGCCACCTTCGGTATATGGGGCTGGCGCCCTACTCGCTGAGCCACAGGAGCCGCCCCATATTGTGGATATTTTTCTAACGTTAAAAGGCCATTCATTTCTTTGTGTATGCATGAAATGTTTGTATTTTTATGTTTTATTTATTAAAGATAAATACTTGTTTTCTGATAATGTGTGTTTAGAAATTAATGCATATTATTGCATAATTAGTAGTTTATTCCTTTCTATAGTGGAGTAGTATTTCACTTTAGAAATATTTGATGGACATTGTTTTCAGTATAGAGTTTATAATGAATCAAGCTGCTATGACATTCTTTTTTTTTTTTATTGTTGGGGATTCATTGAGGGTACAAGAAACCATGTTACACTGATTGCATTTGTTGGGTAAAGTCCCTCTTACAATCGTATTTTGCCCGCAAAAGATGTGGCACACACTAAGACCCCACCCCCCTCGCTCCTTCCCTCTCTCTGCTCTTCCTTTCCCCACCCCTCCCTCATTCTTTCTCTCTCTGCTCTCCCATTTCCTTGCCCCCACCGTGTCATTAATTGTCATTAATTGTCCTCATATCAAAATAGAGTACATGGGATTTGCTATGACATTCTTATACAAATCTTTTAGATGGAGCTAGATACTCTTTTCTCTTGGGAAAATACTAAGGATTTGAATATTTTAATTACCTTTTTGTTACTGATTTCTTGATTTCTACAGAAGTCAAATAAATTAACTTCTCTATTCCAATGGTTTGAAGTTTAGGGAGATTTTCTTTTTTTTTTTTTTTGCAGTTTTTGGCCAAGGCTGGGTTTGAACCCACAACATCCGGCATATGGGGCCAGCACCCTACTCCTTTGAGCCACAGGTGCTGCCTGGGAGATTTTCTTTATAGTCCAGTGCATAGTATAATTTGATAAATGTTTGGTGTTCATTTGAAAGGAATATATTTATTTTGAAGTTGTTAGTGTGTTCTATAAATGATACTTTGATTTTCCAGTACTTTCTGATTCTGTTCTAACAGTATGTAGAGAAAATACTTAAGACAATTGTACAATAAATGGAGGAAGTTTAAGAAATAAAGGGAAGTAAGGTTTCTGAACTTCCCTGGAACTGGTGAAATGGCAAAGTCAGTATCCTCTGATAAGTTATCTATATATGATGTATTTCTAGAGTAAATACTAAAAATGTTGTGCAAATAGACTTATACTCCAAAAATGCCATCAAGAAATAAAAATGAAATTGTAAAAAATGGTAATTCAAGTAGCCCATAGGAAGGCAGGCAAAAAGAAAAAGAACAAAACAAGGAGACCAACCGTAAAATAGTAAAATAAAATGACAGATGTAAGCCCAAAACAGAACAAAACAAGGAGACCAACCGTAAAATAGTAAAATAAAATGACAGATGTAAGCCCAAACATGTAAATAATTGCATTAAATGTTCATTGTCAAATATACCTCCCCAAAAGGCAAAGATTGAATGAGTGGGTTAAGAAATATGAACCAAGTATATGTTGTCTACAAGAAAAATCACTTTAAAGATAAAGATCTAGTTAGGCTCAAAGTAAAATAAAGGGAAAGAATAAGTTATGAAAACATTGACCAAAGAAAACCAGAATTGCCTATATTAATACTAGACGAATTAGACATCAGAGGTAGAATTATATGATGGATATGGGTCAGTCAGTCAAGAAGACACCCAATTCTAGGTGCACATCCAGACAACAGAGCTGCAAAATACGTGGAATAAAAATGGACAAAAGAAAAACTGACAAATCCACAATTATAGTTGAAGACTTCAAAACTCATCTCCTAACAATAGAACAACTGGGCAGGAAGTTACTGTAGATATTGAAGAACTCAACAGCATCATCATCCAACAGAATGATAAACTGACATGTATAGAACCCCATACAAAACAATAGTAGAATATTCCTTCCAAGTATCTATAAAACATATACTAAGTGAGACTGTGTCCTAGGCAAAATAACTTCAACAAATTTTGAAATCACACATTATACCTCAATGGAATAAGAGTAGAAATTAGTGACAGTGTCTCTAAACATTTTGCAACTATATAATACACTTCTGTATAAATCTTGGGTTGAAAAAGAAGAGTCAAAGGAAATAACATTATGTGATGAACTGAACGAAAATGAAGGTTGAAAAAAATAAGATGGCTTACTTCAAACATTGATTGCTGGACTGTCTATCAGGAAGGTAGAATATCAGATAGATGGGAGAGGAGAAGAATTGTCGTTCAGGTGTAGATCACAGAGAGAGATGGCATAGGTGGCTGGGGACCCCATGGAGAAGATTTGCAGTGCTAAGAAGGAAGAAGAAGAAGGAGGAGGAAGAGGAGGAGGACAGAGAAAGCAGTTCGAGCTTCCCCTTACTGGGAGCTGCTGTCCCTTCCCCACTACACCCATGAGCGATTTGAGCCAAGAAGTTCACAAACAGACTTGATGGGGTTCACGCTTGCTGAGGCCTGTGTCGAGTGAGGAGCTTTCACCACTTCCTTTCATGATGTGTGATAGAATGGGTACATAATTTGGGAAATCCCTGCTTGCTGGCATTTTGTGGAGTCGCATATCAGCCAGCACCTCAGATAAGCAAGCTGGTCCTGGTGCCTTCTGGACTTAAGAGGAGTGCAGGGGACACAGGAGAGATGTCTGAGAACTTGACTTGGGGGAGGGGCAAGGAAGCCCTCATGCAGACCTCTTGCTAGGTTAATCAGTAATAGAAAAGAGAAAGGACCAAAATAAACTAAAACAGAAACAAAAAGAAGATATTATAGCAGAAAGCACAGAAATACACAATGTCATCTGTGAATAATAGAAATTTTCTATGCACATAAACTCAAAAATTTTAAGGAAATGGACAAATTCTTGGAAACACACAATTTCCCAGTGTTCAAATAAAAAGAAATAGAACTCTTAGACAAATGGTGACCAGCGAAATTGAAACAACAATAACAAAACTAACCAATAGCAACAAAAAAATCTTCAGACCTGATGGTTTCACAGTTGAATTGTTCTAGACAGACCTACAAAGAAAAATACTGTAGAAATTATTTGATAACAAGAAGAAAGAAGTTGTCCCCAACTTGTTTTGCAGAGCCAGTATCACCTTCATACTATAGCCAGATAACAATGCAACAAAAAAAAGAAAGCTGCAGACCAATATCTCTTATGAATATAGATGCAGAAATCCTCAATAAAATTCTAGCATTTGAAATTAAATTAAACATCACATGAGAAAAATAATCCACAATGCCCAAGTGGGCTTTATCCTAGAGATGCAAGGATGGTTTCAACATATGTAGATACATAAATGTGACTCCATGTAAACAGAAACATAAACATAGATCATGTGATCATCTCAATAGATGTAGAAAAAGCATTTGACAAAATTAAACTCCTTTTTTGTGATAAAATAGATATAGATGAAATTTACCTCAAAATTTTAAAAGCCTTATATGAACAATGCGTACCAACATCATACTGAATGAGGGAAACTTGAGAAAACATTGCCACTTAGAACTGGAATAAGACAAGGAAGCCCACTGTCAATACTTCTATTCAACTAATGCTGGAAATGCTATTCAGAGCAATCAGGGAAGAGAAGGAAATTATCCACAGTGGGATAAAAGAGTTCAAACTATCACTTTTTTGGTATGAGATAGCTGATCTTATATTTAGAAATCCCCAGACATTCTAACAAGAGATTCCTGGAATTGATAAATAAATTCAGCACAGACTCAGGTTCCCAAATCAATAGGAATAAAACAGTAGTATTCCTATACATCAATGACAGCCAAGCTGAGAATCAAATCAAAGATTCAATATTTTTCATAATAGCTACACAAAAATAAAATACCTAGGAATATATTTAATGAAAGAAGTGAAAGACCTCTACAAGGAGTATAATGATCACTAAAGAAGGAAAGTGCAGATGTTATAAACAAATGGGAAAACATATCATGCTCATGGATTGGCAGAGTTGACATTATTAAACTGTCCATAATTACCCAAAGTGATCAATAGATCAATGCAGTTCCCTTCAAAATACAAAAGTCTTGTTTTCACAGGTCTAGAAAAAATAATTCTACATTTCATCTGGAATCAGGAAAGAACGTGAATGACCAAAGCAACTTTAAGCAAAAGGAACCAATCAGGAGGCATCACTTTACATACCAGACTTTAAGCTATACTACAAGACTGTAGTAACCAAAACAGCATGGAATTGCCACAAAAAGAGACATAGACCAATGAAATAAAACAGAGAACCCAGATATAAAACTGTCCACATATTGCTAACTGATCTTTGACAAAGTGGACAACAGTATACACTGGAGAAAAGAATCCCTGTTCAGTAAATGTTGCTGGGAAGATTGTATAGCACATGTATAAGATTGAAACAGGATCCATATTTCCCAGCACTCACAAAATTAATTTAATGACTCAAATCGAAGGATTCTAATCGAAGAAAATATAGGAAGAATTCTCCTCGACATTGGCCTAAGCAAATAATTTATGAATATTCCAAGAGCAACAACAAAATATATAGATGGGACTTGATTTAATTAAAAATTTCTGCACAGCCAATGGAACAATCACAGAGAACACAGACACTGTGTATAATGGCAGAAAGTATTTGCATGCTATAGATCTGATAAATGGATGATGATGATAAATACCAGACTCTATGAAGAACTTAAGCAAATCAGGAAGAAAAAAAAAAAATCAAACAACCCAATTAAAAAGTGGGCAAAAGGCACCAAGAGAAGTTTTTCAAAAGAAGATAGACTAATGGTCAATAAGTGAATAAAAAAATGTTCAACATTACTATTTAGGAAATTGCAAATCAAAACCACAGTGAGATATCACTTAACCCCATCTATCAGAAAGAATAGATGCATGCATGCATGCGTAGAGAAAAAAATACGATACATTTTTGATGGGAACCAGAACAATCTTTATGGAAAACCATACAGGAACCAGAACAATCTTTATAGAAAACCATACAGATATTCCTCAAAGAATTAAAATGCATTTAACTTTTAGATCCAGCAATTCCAGTACTGGATATTTACCCATAAGAAAAAAAGTTTTTTTTTAAAAGAAGAAACCTGCACTGGAATGTTTATTGCAGCACCATTGACAATAATGCAAAAAGGTGACATCAATCCATATGCTAATCAACTCATGAGTGTTGTAATTAAACATGATATACAAAAACACACTCCATATAATGCTGCTCAGTCTTGAAGAAAGATGACTTAATCCTTTTTCAACATTTTGGGTGGAACTGGAGAGTATTACTAAGTGATGTATCTAAAGAATGGTAAAACAAACACCACATGCATTCACTATTAAATTGGAAGTAACCGATCAGCAGTCATATGCCCAGATGGATGTCAGACTCAACAGAAATCAATCAGGTGGGAGGAGGAGGGAGCGGTTGGGTGAAATTATACCTAATGGGTACAGTGAACAGTATCCGGGTGATGAGTACACTTATACCCTGATGCAATCAGTAAAAAAGCTGTTACCCCTGAGATTAAAAAAAAAAAAAAGAAAATGAACATTTGTAGGATGCAACTAAAGCAGTATTGAGACTGAAAGTTATAGCATTCAGGTTTTTATACTTGGAACAAGGTGCAGCCTTAAACCAATAATACAAGCTCTCATCTTAAAAAAAATCTAGAAAAAGAAAAGGAAAGTAATCCCAAAGCAAGCAGAATGAAGACAAGAATAATGGTGCATGAACTGCTGTGCCCAGTTGAAATGGTTAATTTGAATAGTGTGGTGACTATGATGGGTGTTGAATTTATAATGTAACCCCCCGCCCCAAGATCTTCAGGCTCTGGTGGTTTCACTGGTGAATTCTACCACACATTTGTAGAAGAATTAACACCAACTCTACATAATCTCTTAAGGAAAACAGTGGAAAGAATATTTTAGAATCTAGTAGTATCCCGATAGCACAATCAGACAAAAATAGTACCAAAAAGAAAAGTCTAGATAAATATCTTAGGAATATAGTTACAAATTTTTAAAACAAAATATTAAGTAAACTTCAGTGATATTTAAGGCAAATATATGACCAAGTGAGGGCTATTTCAGAGATGTATAAAGAAGAAAAATCACATTTCATATCAATTGATGCAATAAAAGGATTTGACAAAACCCAAAACCCATTCCTGATTTTCAAAAATCAATAACTTCTTCAACTGGTTAGGTAACATCCACATAAAACCTATAAGAAATTTCATATGTAAGGGTGAAAGACTGAATAGTTTTTTCTTAAAATCACAAGCAAAGCAAAAATATCTGATCTTACCACTCTTACTCAGAATAGTGTGTTGAAAGTTCTAATGAGTGCAGATGAACAAGGAAAGGAGATCAAGGGCATACAAATTGGAAAGGAAGAAATACAACTATCTTGTTTGCAAATAACATGATTATCTATTCTGAAAATCACAAGGAATCCAGGTAAAACTACTATATAATTGAATACAACAAAGTGGCTAGATGTAAGATAAGCTTACAAAAATCAGTTGTATTCCTATGTACTAGGAATGAGCATGTAGATATCAAAATGAAAAAATAGAATACTATTTCTGATTGCTTAAAAATAGGTTATACATCTAAAAACCACCTCCAGGCTTTGTATGCTAAAAACTACAAAATGATGATGGATGAACTTAACAAAGAAATAAATGGAGAGACTTACTGTGTTCATGGATCAAAAGATATAACCCCAACTCTTTGAGTTGATGTACAGATTTAATGAAATTGCAAGCAAAATTCTAGCAAGATTTTTGTAGCTGTAGACAAGATTATTATAACATTTGTATAGAAAAGCAAGAGAACTAGAATAGCTAAAACAATTTTTAAAAAGAATAGCAAAGTGTTAGAAATCAACCTACTTGATTTAAAAACTTATTATATAGCTATAGTAATCAAAATAGGTGTGATATTGGTAGAGGGATAGACTGATAGATCAATGGGAAAGAATATAGACGTAGAACAACAAAAATATTTGACAGGAGTTAAAAAGCAGTTGAACCAATGATGCCACAATAATAGTAAGAATAAAAAACTTCAACTAACTCTCACATATTTTATGCAAAATGGATCATGGACTTAAATACAAAATATAAAAATTACAAATGTAATTTATACATTCTATGAAGCAAATGTCACTTTGATACCAAAACCAGGTAAAGACCCAACTAAAAAGGAGAATTTCAGACCAATTTCATTAATGAATATTGATGCAAAAATTCTCAACAAAATCTTGGCAAATAGATTACAGCTTAAAAAAGTCATACATCATGATCAAGTAGGTTTTATCCCAGGGGTGCCGGGTTGGTTTAATATTCAAAAGTCTATAAACGTTATCCACCGGATCAACAGAAGCAAAACCAAGGACTATATGATCCTCTCAATAGATGCAGAAAAAGGATTCGATAAAATTCAGCATCCTTTTCTATTTAGAACACTGAAGAATATAGGTGTATATGGCACTTTTCTTAAACTGACCAAGGCTATCTATGATAAGGCTGCAGCCAATATTTTACTGAATGGAGTAAAACTAAAAGCTTTTACTCTTAGAACTGGAACCAGACAAGGTTGTCCTCTGTCACCATTGCTATTCAACATAGTGCTGGATGTTCTAGGCAATGCAATTAGACAAGACAAGAAAATAAAGGGCATCCAGATGGGTGCAGAGGAGGTCAAACTCTCCCTTTTTGCTGATGATATGATCTTATACTTAGAGAACCCCAAAGACTCAACTGCAAGACTCTTGGAAGTCATCAAAGAATACAGTAATGTCTCGGGATATAAAATCAATGTTCACTAGTCAGTTGCCTTTGTATATGCCAACAACAGTCAAGATGAGAGGTTAATTAAGGACACAACTCCCTTCACCATACCCCATAGAAAATGAAATACTTAGGAATATACCTAACAAAAGAAGTGAAAGACCTCTTTAAAGGAAATTATGCTACCCTAAGAAAGGAAATAGCAGAGGACTTTAACAAATGGAAGAACATACTATGCTCATGGATGGGAAGAATCAACATTGTTAAAATGTCTATACTTCCCAGAGCAATTTACTGATTCAATGCTCTTCCTATTAAAATACCAGCATCCTACTTTCAAGACCTGGAAAAAATGATTCTACGCTTTGTATGGAACCAGAAAAAACCCCATATAGCTAATGCAGTTTTTAGTAACAAAAACAAAGCCGGGGGTGTCACCATACCAGATTTTAGGCTGTATTACAAGGCCATAGTGATCAAGACATCATGGTACTGGCACAAAAATAGAGACATAGATACTTGGAAATGAAAGCCTGGAAATGAAACCAACAACTTACAGCTATCTAATCTTCGATAAACCAAACAAGAGTGTTCAATGGGGGAAAGACTCCCTATTTAATAAATGGTGCTGGGAGAATTGGATATCCATATGCAAAAGATTGAAACTGGATGTGCACCTTTCTCCACTCACAAAAATTGATTCAAGATGGATAAAGGACTTAAATTTAAGACATGAGACAATAAAAATCCTCAAAGAAAGAATTGGAAAAACACTGGAAGATATTGGCCTGCGGAAAGACTTTATGAGTAAGACTGCCATGGCAATAGCAACAAGTGCAATAATAAACAAATGGGATTTAATTAAACTGAAAAGCTTCTGTACAGCCAAGGAGACAACAACCAAAGCAAATAGACAACCTACTCAATGGGAAAGGATATTTGTGCATTTTGAATCTGACAAAAGTTTAATAACCAGGATCTATACAGAACTTCAATTAATCTATAGGAAAAAAAAAAACAACAATCCCATACATCAATGGGGAAGAGAGATGAAGAGAATCTTCTCTAAAGATGACTGACAAATGGCCAGTAAACACTTGAAAAAATGCTCATCATCCCTAAGTATTAGAGAAGTGCAAATTAAAACCACCCTGAGATACCATCTAACTCCAATGAGAATGGTCTACATCACAAAATCTCAAAATTGCAGATGCTGGCGTGGATGTGAGGAGAAAGGAACACTTCTACACTGAGGGTGGGACTGCAAACTAATACAATCTTTTGGGAAGGAAGTATGGAGAAAGCTCAAAGAACTCAACCTAGACCTCCCATTTGATCCTGCAGTCCCATTACTGGGCATCTATCCAGAAGAAAACAAAACATTTTTTTATAAAGACAATTGTACTAGGCTGTTTATCGCAGCCCAATTTACAATTGCTAAAATGCGGAAACAGCCTAAATGTCCTTCAACCCAGGACTGGATTGGTAAACTATGGTATATGTATACCATGGAATATTACTCAGCTATCAAAAACAATGGAGACTTTGCAGCGTTTGTACTAACTTGGATGGAGGTGGAACATTGTTCTTAGTGAAACAGCACAGGAATGGAGAAGCATGAATCCTATGTATTCCACTTTGATATGAGGACAATAAATGACAATTAATGACACAGTGGGGCATGGGGGAAGGAGAGAGCAGACAGAGAGAGAAGGAGGGAGGGGGTGAGGGAAAGAAAAAAAAAAGGAAAGAAAATAGTGACTAATTCTCACATGGATTGGATTCAGTTTTGATCAAAGTATATTACTTGAACATTAATTTTTAATTCAACTTGTTGATATGTTGTTTGGGATATTGCATCTCACTTATAAGTGAAATATGTTTATAGTTTCCCTTTATAACAATATATTTTCTCCAATTTCAATGTCAGATGTAACTAGATCAAGCAGAATGATTTTGAAATATCTCTTCTTTTTCTATTGTCTATAGGATTTGGCATGATCTGTGTTTTGAAACTTTCCTTTACTTTTATTTGTATGGTATTAGTTGTCTATTTTTTGAGACTTTGGAAAAAAAATAAGAAGTTAACTGATGACTTCAAGCTGAACCTCAGAGTCAAAGCGCTCTGTAATGTCTTATGTGACAATGTGTACATTGCTTTCTTGGCATTCTTATCGCTAATATTGCTTGATATTTCCATGCAGTAATCATCTGTTTTCTTTTCTGAATGTATTTATCTTCATTCATTCTTTACGTGCTTTTATTTCTAGTCCTTATCTTAAACATTGTTATTGTTATTGAATTTTAAGCCTTTTAAACTCTCTGAAAGCAAAAAGTGGAAACCTAATTAACACATGCATACATAAAAATAAAAAAGAAAGAAAACCAAAAGGCATTAAGTAAGGAATTTTCGTGATCAGAATACTTGTGTAAAAATTCTGTGATAATTTCTCCTCTTTCTTAATAGATGCGTTTTCTAAATACAGTACATCCCTATCATTGT
>CAUYON010191267.1:0-29029 GCA_963573935.1 Arctocebus calabarensis
ATATAGTAAACGAGAAAATATCATGAATGGTATGTCAATCAGGTTGATAAAATATCTCAGATTGCATGTGAAGCCCCCACACTGTACCCCATGGTTGAACTAATGTACACAACTATGATTCAATAAAAAAAAAAAAAAAGGAAAGTAAGAAAAACAACCTGGGCAACGCCTATGGATCATCCAGCAGGGCGCTGGCCCAATATACTGAAGGTGGTGGGTTCAAACCCACCTCAGCCGAACTGCAAAACAGAAAAATAGCCAGGCGTTGTGGTGGGCGCCTGTGGTCCCAGCTACTCGGGAGGCCCCAGCTACTCGGGAGGCTGAGGCAAGAGAATCACCTAAGCCCAGGAGTTGGAGGTGGCTGTGAGCTGTGTGATGCCACGGCACTCTACCAAGGGCAATAAAGTAAGACTCTGTAAAAAAAAAAAAAAATATATATATATATATATATATAACTGAGGGTGGGAGAAGGGAAGAGCAGAGAGGAAAGGAGGGAGGGGTGGGGTCTCGTTGTGTGACACACCTTTTGGGGGCAAGACGCAATTATAAAAGGGACTTTACCTAAGATATAGAGTCAGTGTATCCTGGTTTCTTGTACACTCAACGAATCCCCAATAATAAAAATAAATAAATAAATAAATAATTAAATAAATAAATTGAAGCTAAACAGACTTATTTGTTTTCCTTATTGGTACTCTTGGAAAGATTTTGTTGGGGAAAAAAATCAGTATTAAAATGTTTGAAAATCAGTGAGTTAAGATATATATTTTTTCCCTGCAAAATACCAGTCCTCTTGGTTGTCATTGCTTTTCTTTTTCCCTTTTGGCCTTGGCTGTCAAAATGTACAGAACTATGGCATGTTTTCAACTGCAATAGTATCTATAGTTTATAATTTTAGAATAATTATTTGCTTTCTCTCCCTATCACTACTTCTTTTGAAGGATATTTGCTTTTCTATTACCTGTTGATTGATCTTTTGTTTTTTGATCACAAGTTTTTCTTCCTTTCCCAGAGGCAAGTGAGTTATCCTCACCAAATATTTAATTTAGCAGATACTTACTGGATGTCTACTATATTTCAGGTACCTTTCTAGGTGCAGAGATATTAGATAATAAAAAATGTCTCTGGCCTCATGGAGTTTACATTCTAATAGGTTGGTTGAAACAGACCATGAACAAATAAATAACTATATAATATGTTGAGGAATAATGAGAGCCATCGTGACATTGAAGCAGAGTGAGGAGGGAGGAGTGGGCCCCCTTTAGGTGACAATAGGCCTCTTTGGAAAAAATAACATTTGAACAGAGACTTGAACAAGGTGAGGGAGCATGGAGTGGTGACGTTTGAGGGAAGAGGTGGCCAGTGTGAGAAATCAGTGAAGAGCATAACACCATGTGCACACACTTAAAAAAATGAGACTAGCAGAGGTGACTGCATTTCTGCCTCTACCAGTGGACGGTTTTGGACTGTGGACTGTGTTCCCTTGGCTACTTCTCTGCTTTTGCTGTCCACTCACTTTTGTGTAGAGTCTCTCCAGAGATCTCAGAAGCCACAGAAATGTCATTACTGATTCATCAGGTTCTGCTTTTCTTTACTACTCTTCTATAGACACTGATGTCTTCAGCCTTCTGACTTGGTCCTTTTAGCTCCCAGGCTAGTCCTAGTCAAGAGCTGACCTACAAGTGGGGGTTAACCTGGCCACATTAGGCCTGGCACCTTGACTACCAAAATTGATGATGATAATAATGACGATGACAGTGACGATGATGGCAGCAGCACCTGTCGTTTATCAAACCCTTGCTCTATAGAGGTCCCAATAATCTTTCAGGACAGCTAATACTCCCATTCTACAGATAAGGACAATGAGGCTCGGAGATGATGGACTCATTGCTTTAAGCCTCACATCTTGGGACTGATGAGCTAGTATTGAACTGAGGTCTGTCTGACTCTGGAGAGTGAATTCTTTCCTTTAAAGATGCTTCTGAGAGTGAAAGGCAGGCCCCCTGCAGTCACTAAGAAGGAGCTCACTCCAAATGCACCATCCCTTGAGGACACAGCCTCTTTCATGTTTCCTGATTGTTGGAAAGACACTGACTGGTAGACTGAGAACCTCACCCAGGGAGGTGGGCCTGCCCATCATTACCTGCGAAATTCCTGAAGTAAGTCTCTATAAATCTTCTGCACAACTGTCACTTTCTGAACCCTGAAATTCAGTGATGCTAGTGGCATTTCAGCTGCTGTGCCTCATCCATCATGGATCAGGCCCAGATTTGCCACAGTATTTTTTCATTTCCATATAATTTGAAATTCTTGTTACCTGCTTCAGGGGCCAATTTGTTAACTAGTTTTTCCCCCTAAATCCCTGATAGATATTCCCTGGCTTACTGTTTTTTTCTGTATTCTCATGGGTTATGATCTTGATGTGAGAACATATTCTACAAATGAAGAACTATTAGGAGCATTTTCCAGGATTTTACCCCCTATGTGCACAGGTTTTTGGGACATGTTCCAAAACATTTTTTTTTTTTTTTGCACTGAAATTTTTGAGGAAGAAGCTTACTGTGTTTAAAACCTGATATTTCAAGGGCAGAAGAAAGGTTTTTTTAAGAATTAGGAAAGCACTCCTTTACTTATTTCTTTGGCAGAGTTATCTGCATGAGTTTCTTGTGAAATCCTTGGAAAGGAAGACCATACTGTATTTGTTTTCAAATTATAGAAAGTAAGTTAAAAAAGGAGTGAATAGAAGAAAAACATACTTTGCTGAAAGCCACACTTCCTTAAACTGCATGATCACATGTATTCATTTATTTGTCTAATGCAGGAATTGACAAACTTTACTTGTAAAGGGTCAGGTGGTATCAATATTTCAGGCTTTACTGCCATACTATCACTCTCACAACTACTCAACTCTAGCATAAGTGAAAATAGCCATGGGCAATACGTAACTGAATGGGAGTGACTGTGTTCCAATAAAACTTTATTTGCAAAAACAGGTGTTAGCCAGATTTTGTCTGCATGCCATAGTTCGCTCACTCCTGGTCTAATGGAAGAATTCCTACCATGTGTCAACTTATGCCTGCTCAAGGGAGAAACAGAGGTGGTCAGAAGTGTAAGGAGTTTTACAGATCATCTATTTCAACTTCTTCATTTTATCTATGAACATCTGCTGATTACTTGAGGTTACATGTAACAGCAGCATCAAGATAAAGAATGGCCATTTATTGCAAATGGTAATATTCATGGCAAAGACTGCTACCCATTCTTCCCAACTTCTATGATATTGAAACCACAGACTTTTATGTTGGCATATTGGCCACTGGAATTAAGACTATATTTCTCAACCTCCCTTGCCTTTGGGTATAGCCATGCAACAATGTTCGTGTGTTACTTAAAGGGAGGAGAGAGAGAGAGAGAGAGAGAGAGAGAGAGAGAGAGAAAGAAAATGTGCCACTCTTCCTCCCTTTCTCTTTTCTCGGGACTGGAATGTGAATATGGTGGATGAAGCTTGAGCAGCCTTTTCGGACCATGGTGGAAGCACTATGCTGAGAAAGGTGACTCCAGCCTGCTTTTATTTCAGCATTTTAAAGGTATTATTCTATTGCTTTCTGTTCTTGATCACATCTGATGAGAAGTCCGGTAATTCTTACCTATGTTCCCCTCTATGTAATAAGCATTTTTTTTTTTAAGATTTTCTTTTCTTTCTTTTAAGATTTTCTCTCTATTGCTGATTTTTAGGGAAGGATTATGATGTGCATCGGTAAGATTTTATTGGTGTTTATTCTTCTTAGGGTATGTATATATTTTTAAAATATGGAAAATTTAAGTCCATTATGATCTCAATTTCCTTTTGTCCCTTTTTTCTCTTCCCTGCCTTGTTTCTGGAACTTCAATTTCATGCTAATTTTTTTTTTTGTTGTCCTATTGGTCACTAAAATGCTGTTATTTTTCCAGCTTTCATTCTCTCTGTCATTCAGTTTAGAGACTTTCAATGGTCTTATCTTCGAGTTAACTATTTTTTTTCCTGTTTGTTCTTTTCAATAGTTTTCATTTTCCTCTTTATTATGTTCATATTTTCTCTAAAATCTTTGAATACTTATAATAGTGTTTTAAAAGCCCTTCTGTGCTAATTCTACAGTATTTGTAAATTCCTTATCTCTTTCTATTGGCTGAATTTATTTCTGGCCATGAGTTACATTTTCCTGCTTGTTTACATGTCTAGTAATTTTTATTGGATGCTGGATATTATGCATGCCATGCTGTTGAAAGTTTCGATGTTGTTGTTTCTTAAGAGTGCAGTTTGATTTTGGCCAGCAGTTGATTTACTTATGGATCAGCTTGGTCCTTTTGAGTTTTTTGAAAGTTTTGCTAGGGCAGGTCAAGAGTAGCTTTTACTCTTTAAGGATAGTCTATCTCTTTGTCTAGGATGTGATCTTTTCTATTCTCTACTGAATATGTATTGAGTGTTCAATAAGATTCAAACTCTGGAAGTTTTTCAACTTGTAGCTTTCCCAGAGGAAATTCCCAGAGGAATTTTCTTTCTATTCACTGTTCTTTGCCTAGCTGTGAAAATCTCATCGTATATATGTATGTCTTAGTATTAAGAGTATTAAGCAAAACAAAAGAAAACAAACACCCCCCCCCCAAGGAGATAACTATGTCAAGTATTTGGAATTTTCCCTGCATGGCTCTGTCTCTTCGGATAGTGCTCTGCAAATTTCAGCTTGCTCTCCTCATACTCTCTGGTTTTGTAAGATTATTGTACTCTGCTTGGATTCTCCCTTTCAATGCCAAGAAGAAAGAGTTCATACATAAATGTGGGAAAGTCAGGCTTAATTTCTTTGTTTTTCTTATTTCAAGGATCACAGGCATGCACATCCTTTTCCCCAATATCTAGAAATAGTCTCATTGAACAGTTTGTTCAATTTTCTGGTTGTTTATTATAAGAAGGCTAGTCTAGTAGTACTAATTACATTATTGCTAGACATGAGATACACTCATATTTAAAAGAACAAGAACAAGAAATGTCTACTTGTTATCTTGTTTAAGGCACTATAATATATTCAGTTTTTCAGTTACTTGCAGCCAAACCCAATCTCTAAGGTGCTGGGTAAGAGACATTGTCAGTAGAGTGACTTCTTTTGCACCTACAGGTGGGAGCAGCCTCTTCCTGACTACCAAACAGTACATACTGAATGCGGCTTGTGCCTTGTCTCAACATCCTCTAGGCCAGCAGTTCTCAACTTGTGGAGAACCCCTTTTTAACAATGAAAGCACATTACGGCATTAGGAAGGTTGAGAATCACTGCTCTAGGCCCAACTTCTTATCCCAGTCACTGCCCTAATAACCAGTTCCATGCAGGCTTTGATGGCTTTGTGTGGGTATGATTGGATAACACTTCATTTTAGGAAGTTCCTTTCATTCCTTCCCTGGGACTTCTCAGCACCACTGTCTTGGATATCTTGTGGAATCTGCACTACTCACATATATCCAAGTAGGAAGTTCAGGAGAATTAACACCTGTGAGGCCATCTTTGACAAATGAGGAAGAGGTCCTGAAGAATAAATGCCACTTGTTCTCATTGGTCAGGCAGGTAATTCTGAGTTTATAAGTTTATAAGTTTTCTGGGAAGTTCCTCATAGGACTGAGAACAAGTTGTTCTAGTGGAGATCAATGCAATATCATATCCTTAAGTTGGCTTTTTTCCCTCTTCCCTTCTTTTACATTTCTGCTCTCTGAGATCACATTCCCAGATGAATTACCTGTGTGAAAACCATGGCCTTAAGTTCTTCTTCGAGGGGAACTTAGGCTAAGATATGCTGTAGAATAACTCAGGGGGTGAGTTTGAGAACATTGTCAACATTTTGGGATTAGTCTCTGAGGAAGGCTAGAGTCCCATTCTAGGGACTAGAATGATAAAGGTGGAAAGAGATATAAAAAATGAGATCTGATTTCTGGAAGAAACAGGAGGTCATGTCATCTATCATGTGAAATATCTGATCATGGAGTTAAGAGGCAGGTGAGCTCTTCTAAGGTTTTCTTGACTGGTTATCTAGCAATCAACTTGGCTTTGTGAACAGAAATTGGACAAAAAATGGACAGGGCACAGGGTGGTGCCTGTGGAGTAGGGTGCGGGCCCCATATGCCGGAAGTGGTGGGTCAAACCTAGCCCCGGCCAAAAGCTGCAAAAAAAAAAAAAAAAAGAAATTGGACAAAAAGAATTTAATTTCCTGGTAATAGAGAAGGTTATGTGAGCAATTAGTACATCTAATTCTGTTTATAGAGTCTGGATTTCTTGGATCTGCAGGGTCAGGAAAGAATAGGGGCCAGTTATTCACATCCTTGAGTATAAAGATGAGCAGTGTTCACACAACAGCCCTTTCACTGGACTTCCCAACTCCTGCCTCTTTGCATTGTTTCCAATCAATTCTACTCAACAGCAGCCAGAGAACTGCTCCTAAAGTGGTGGTAAGCCCAGACCTTCAGTGCCTCCGCATTGCTTACTTTGGCTTTTAAGGCCTTTTATAATCTGTTCTTAAATTACCCAAATGTCAGTTAAATTGAACCAAAAGAGGTCCCTGATGAACTACAAAATAAGAATCCACATTCTTCTGACCTCCATAGGTCTGATGAGTGGGAAGGAATGTGAGGGAATGAGAATTCACCTTTATGGAGCACCTGGTGCGTATCAGGTGCTCTCCACAGTTGGCTGATTTTCTGAGTCTTTATAATATTTTACAGAGCATGCAACATTAAACTCCCTGTATAGAAAAAGAATGCAAAGCTTAAAAGGATTGGGTGAATTGCCCTAGATGTACACACAGCTATTAAGTGCTAGAGTCAGGACTTGAACCCAGATCTCTGTGCTCCAAGGAGTCATTATGAAGGTTATAACCCAATTATAGCCCAAGAAGCAGGGGAAAGGGGAGAGGGAGGGGAGAGGAGGAGGAAAGATGGGTGGAGGGAGGGTAATTGGTGGGACCACACCTACGGTGCATTTTACAAGGGTACGTGTACTTGTAAATGTACTAAGTGTAGAATATAAATGTCTTAACACAATAACTAAGAAAATGTGGTGAAGGCTATGTTAACCAGTTTGATGAAAATATTTCAAATTGTATATAAAACCAGCACATTGTACCCATGATTGCATTAATGTACATAGTTATGATTTAATAACAAAAGAAAAGAGGTCATAGTATCAAACTCATGGGTTATTGAGAATATTCAAGAGCTGTGCTTTTACAAAAATGCCAAATGCTTTACCTGGTAGTAGGTAGGGGCATTTAATAAATGGCATATGCTATTATTTTCAAGTTGTATCTTTCAAGGAAAACATGCTAAATACCTAGTAACACCCTCGTTTCTCTCTAACATGTCCTTTCTGATTGTACCATAGAATCACAGGTGAGAGATAGAAAGAAAATTCACCATCTATCAAGTTAGTGCCAGGTGTTGGAGATAAAACAACCCTAGTATCCTTCTTTGTTGAAATCACATCCTAGCAGAAAGGAGTGACATCTAGGATCTACAAAAACAATGCTTGCCCAAGGTGCCCTGGCTCCTTCACTCCAGAGGCCAATAGTATTGTAGGCCTTGGAGACGCACACGCTACAGGAGTATGGGGTAAAGATGGGTTTGTTTACCTCAGGGAAGGGGGAGAGTCAAGAAAAACTTCACAGAGATGACATTCAGGGTGGACTTGGAAAGGCAAAATGCAGTTTGTCACGGTGTGCAGGGTGAAGGGACAGGTGACACAGGCATGGAGGAGGGGAAGTCCACAGTACGTCTGGGGAGTAGGCCTGTGGCCTGGCAGAGCCAGGAGGAGGCAGCAGGGGCCACTGGGGGAAGTGGGTAAATATTCACCAAGAGTCTCCTAGGAGCTGAACATTTTACGTGCAATGCCTGGGTAGTCAGAGGAGCCAGAGCAGTGGGCACTGTTGGGTCCAACAATGTGGCTAAGGGCACTTCTTAGTAAGGTGTGAAGTATGGATTTGAACACATGTCAAGCACCCTCTGGGCCCTGCTGCCTTTGGGGCAACTAATCAGGACATCATGGAGTCAAAGAGCTTCCCCCAAGAGGCCACTCTAGCTGGTTGTGCCAGCTCTGCATAAGCACCGCCTTGCCAGGGGTTCACTGGGGCATCTTCTTTGCCTAACTTCTGGCCAAGCTCTGGAAATGTGTGCTTGGGGACTGCACTCACAGCACATCAGGGGAAGGAGTGACAGTTTACTTGCTGGGGGGTGGGGTGGGTGAGGAATTGGCACTTTGCAAATAAGATGTGTAAAAATCACATCACGCCCTAGACGTTGGTGTCTGGGCTTGGTTCCCTTGTGGTAGCATTTCCATTTTGGCTTTCTGCCTTTTCTTTTAGATTCCATGTTGCTGTTGTCAGTACTCAAGTGTAGGAAAAGTTTTTTTGATTGGGGGATGTACAACACAGAAATTCCCCAACCTCCTGCAGGACACAATTGAGGGTGGGAGAGCATTTTCCAGAAAACAATTGGAAAGATGCTAAACCCAGCAGACCTTTAACTTCCATTTCTGTAAAAGACACTCTCAAGAGGCTGCAAAGTCCTTTGGAGGCAAAGGAGAAGGAAACGCAGAGCACCAAGTGTCTGTCCAGCCCTGTGCTGAGTGACAAGCTCAGCTCATGTAATGTTTACTGAGGGTCCATCTATTCCAGTGGTTACAGACCAAATGGGTCCCCTGAAAATTCACCTGCTGAAGTCCTAATCTTCAGTACCTCAGAATGTGGCTGTATCTGAAGTTAGGGTCTTTAAAGTGGTAATTAAAATGAGGACATTAGGGTGGCCTCCAATTCAGTGTGACTTCTGCCTTCACAGGAGCAGATGAGGACACAGACAGACTCAGAGGAAGAACCTCCCTGTGAACACACGGGGAATAGACAGCTATTCTCACACCCAGGAGAGAGGCCTTGCAGGACCAACTCTGAGACAACTTCATCTCAGCTGTCTAGCCTCCCCCAGCACTACGAGGAAATAAGTTTCTGCTGTTCCAATTACTCAGTCTGTGGTACTTTGTCATAGCAGCCTTAGAAAACTAACATAGCAGAGATCATCACACTTTTTCTTAAAGGACTACATACTAAGTATTTGGTGGGTCAAATAGTCTCTGTTGCAAAAATGTTGGTGCTAGTGGGCAAAAGCAGCCATAAACAATGTGTAAACAAGTGGGCATTGCTGTATAGCAGTAAAACTTTATTTACAAAACCAGGCAGTGGCCAAGTATGTTCTGTGGGTCAGAGTTTGCTGACCCCCTGATCTATACTGCCTAGGCCTTGTGCTGGGTGAACGAAGCCTACGCCCACCCGTAGGATGCACAGTCTGGCGAGGGAGATAGGCGACGGAACAGCTCTGCACAGTATGGTTAGTTTACGGGAGTGGGAAGCTCAGGATGTCAAGGGGGATGGAGGAGGGGTGTGAGGTCTAGCTTGGGAGCTGCTGGGTAGGGATGGGGAAAAGTTTCTTCTGATGAGACTGATGCCTGAGTTAGGTATGAACTGAGAGACATTTGATTTGATAACTCCTTTGGGTTCTTTGAAATGAAATCATGGTGTCCTAGGACTCGGGTTAAAGTCTGGAGTCTGCCAAAGCATCAGATGAGTGGTCTCCAGGGCATTCCTGGTTCAGCCAGCCAAGGAGCCTGGCAATGCGCCTTGTCAGGGTGGGCTCCAGTCCTCTTCTTGAACTTTCTCATTCTACAGCCTGCTGAGCACAAACAATGGCCTTATCAGCCAGGCCTGGGATGCTGTCCCCTCAGCTGCAGCATCTCACACCATGTTCCCTAGCTGGCCTGCCTGTATCCAAATCTTGAGGGGATGACACATTGTGATCAGCTCAATGCCTTGAGGCTGAGGGCGGCTCACTCTAGGGAGCCGCCTGGGTCTTTGAAGTGGCATTTCTTTTCCACAGGATGATGGAGTGAAGCACGAGGTTGTAGTTTAGCAAACTCAGCCACCTTACTTAGCAGAGCAGGGGAAAGAATGCAGGCAGTGCGGTAATGTGCTGGGCTCACAGTGACAGGCCAGGCCAGGACTCTGACGATCTGCCCCTGGGCTGCAGGCAGGGATCACCTCTCCCCACCACTCATGGAGTCCCCTGTGGGAGGCTCATCTCTCAGAAGAGGTTATCCTTTCTGACAGCTTTCATCTCTGTTATTTTTGGAGAGGGGCATTACATTTTTTTCTGGTTATAAAATTAATATGAATTAATTGCAAATTATACAGAAAGAGCAGAGAAGTGTTAATAGACAAAAAATTCATCAATGATCTCATCTTTTGGAAACAATCAGTACGGACTCAGCGAAACATTTCCTTTAAGTTGTTTTGCTCCTTAAAAACATAATTGAGCCCTGGTTTCTAACACCATTTTGAAATTTATTTCTTGTCCTTTAATATCATAAGCATTTTCCCTTGCCACCAAATGCCCAATTATCTTCTTCCTTTCCCTTCTTAAGGTTACCTGAGTAAAGCTTTCTCTGGGCAACAAGCAATTTTTGAGCTGCACTGTGATTGAAGGAGCCCTGGCAAGGGGCGTCAGGAGCGGGTGCCTGTCCTGCCCCTGCCACTGACTTGTTGCAGAAGCTGTTCTGGCCTGGCCCATTCACTGGTCTTTAGTTTCTTCATGTTTATGTAAGCAGGCTGGTCCACATGCCCTCCAAGGCATATTCTGGCTTCCGGACGCTGCTCTATGTTGCTTTTTCTGGAAAAGTGCTCCAATAAGATTGCTGACTAGTAATTAAGAAAATTTCCAAATTGGCTTTTCATATATACAACGTTACCTTGAACACCCTGTATCGGGAATGCTTTGAGCAATTAAAGAAGACAGATTGCCCCATAGGGACAAACAGCTAAATGCATACATTAGACACTGTATTTCCATCCATGCCATTCTTCAACAATATTTTGAAGATGGGAGGTAGGAGAAATGAATGCCGTGAAATTAGTCTTACTTAGGAGGGTGTTCAGGTGACAATTCTATTTCTAACCCCTGGCAGTCTGTTTCTTTCTGGTATGGTTCTCAGAGTTCATACCCAGACTCTTCCTCTTCTTTGGTCAGAACTGACAATAAGTAAAAAGTTTTTGTTACAGGATACTCACCTGTGATGACTGGGCGAGGTATTTGGGCTTTCATTATGATGCTAGTGGGGAGTCAAAACTGAGGAGCTTTGATTTACCCAAGTGTCTCATGGGCTGTGCAAATGAACTGGCCTGCATTTGAATCTCGGGTTTGACACTTTTACTTGTGTGACTTTGGGAAATTTCTCTGAGTCTTGGTCTCCTGATAAAGGTGATAAAATAACATCTAGCATGATGGATTCATCGAGGGGAATACCTGGGACAACATATAGGATGTATCTAGTGTGTTTAAAAACACTATAAGGAGTATTATACTTATTATGATGGTACTGAGTTTGAATTGTATGTAATTTATGGATTGACAATAAAGAATGTGATATCTACAGTTTTCAGACATAATTTTCAAGACACACTACCTGTAGCCCTTAGCATGAATGCATGCATTCCCTGTGTACGGAATGCAGAGGGAATGAAATTCCTTTATAATCGTCCAATAATTTTTCCTTGAGCAATGACAGAATTTTAAAACCTTTCTCTGGGAGAGATTTTGATAAGAGCTTTAGGTTGATTACTTTTTATATCCCGTGTCCTGTTTGGCTGATAAGCTTCCAATCTCTGCATTTCACATTGTTTTTATCATCCTGGGATGTCCCCACCTTGTCACTGTCATCTTTTCAGTTGTCAGAATGAAATTGAAGGGAGACAGAGGGGAGTGAGGTATTTGGAATGGGTGGCTACAGCCCCAGGCAAGGTGACAGGTCTGCGCTTCCTCAGAGAAGGCTGTTCTGGTCGTGGGAATTAAGCATAATCTCAGGACACAGGTCCTTTTCCTAATGTGGTACATGGAGTCTGACTTTCACATTTAAGCACAGGCTCTAGGCTTCCTTTGCTTCTGCCTTGGGCTAATGAAATCTTGGATTTTTACAATATTAGTTCAATGTACTCTTTAATCCCATCATTTATTTCTCGGAAACAAATGCATTCTGAGAATCGCAGAATTTTAGAGTGGGAAAAGACCTTGGAAAATAAACAGTTCAGACTCTTCAAAAGGGAGCAAGGCTAAGGGAAGACAGGAGATTTTTCTAAGTCACTCGACAGGTTGGGGGGGAGCATCACAGCACATTAGCACAGCTTCTTGTGTAAGGAGTTCACGGGCACCTCCCTGCAGATAGGCTGGCCTTTGAGTTATTCATAATTGCACTGACACATCTGTGCTTAATTCTACTCAAGAGTTCTAGGTAGCTCCTTCCATAGGGTGGGCTCAGTTATCAATAATTATCTGACTTTATAAAGCCCTGAATTTTTTAGAGCCTCTTCAGGTGCTGTTGGGAGAGAGACCCAAACAATTTCGGAGTCATGACTAGGACCCATTCGGAAAGCTTAGAAAACTAGTACTTCTTATGTCATAGAGTGCAAACAGAACCTGTTCTTGACTGAGAACTGTGACAGAATTTGTGTCTCCCCCAAATTCATATGTAGGAACTTTAACCCCGAGTGTGATGATATTAACAATGGGGCCTTTGGGAGGTGATTAGGTCATGAGGGGAGCTTTGATGAGTGCCCTTATAAGAGGGGACAGGAAAAATTCCTCCTTTTTCTGCTCTCTGGTAGGTGAGGATACAACAATGAAACTGGTTGTCAGCAAACCAGTAAGAGTGTCCTCACCAGATACTGGATCTTCCCGCAACTTGATCTTGGATTCAGCCTCTAGAATTATGAGAAATAAATGTTTGCTATTTAAGCCATCCAGTCTATTGTCATTATGATAGCAGGATGAACTGAGATAATGACTGCAGTGGATATGCTGTGTTTAACACCTACCGTGCCTTCTTACAATGTAGAACCTGGCAAGCTAAAAGCTACATTTCCCAGACTGCCTATGGCTGGGGTCTCAGACGTGATTTAGGTTTCCCCATTAAGATACACTCATGGAAGACTAGGGTATTGTGCAGCTAGGTTTCCATTGTTTTGCTGACAAGGACAGTTAGGGAGGAATTTGATTTTTTATGTGGCTATAGTAGAGGTCTCTAGTGGGACATCTTTTTGGAGTACCATTTCAGAGCGAGCATGTGCAGTGGTGGCTTCCCACTCCATTAGGCAACTTCTTGTTTCTATATCTTCCTGATTATAGCAGGGGAAGCTGTTCTCTTAGAAGCACAATTCTGCTGAGTCATTCCTGGAAGCTAAGCCTAGAGTTCATTTCTTCAGTTCTCAACAGTCCTGTGAGATAGGGATTAACATGCTTTTCCTCTAAGGGACTGGATAACAAATATTTCAGGTTTTGAGGGACATAGGGTCTCTGTCACAACTTGTCAGATCTGCTATTGGAGAATGATAATAGCCTTAGACAGTGTATGAATAAATGGATGTGACTGTGTTTCAATAAAACTTTATTTATAAAAGCAGGCAGATTTTGCCTATGGCCTACAAGTTTTCTAATCTCTGAATAATACAGCCATTTAGCTTTCTAGCTAGAATAAATTCTCCTTGCTACTATCAAACTCTGACCAGGATAGAGATGTCTAAGAGTGTGAGAAAGGAGGGAAGTTAGTTTATGCCCTAGCTTGCTGGTTCAGGCAGCTAATAAGGCAATAGAGCGTGTGTACTCACACCCAGGTGTAAGCCTAGCAATAGTCTTTTGTACTGTGCCTTTCATTTTTTTCAAAGTGTTTCATATGTAAAATCTCATTTGACTTTCATATCACCTTGTGAAAGATGTGAAGGAGGTATAATGAAGAAACTTAGAAACACTCAGAAAAGTATAACTTTCTCCAGGTCAAAGGGCTTGTGAGGAGGAGAAGCAGAACTTGAGGCCAGGCCTCCTGCCTATTAGTCCACTGCTTCCTCCCAGGCTCTATTCTGGCTTTCGTAGCTTGCTGCTGAAGCTGGAATACCTGCAAGAGGATAGTCTGACAACACTTGAGTTGGTACTTGTGAAAGTTTTGAGGACATTAAGAAACTTTGTGTAGACAGGCCAGGTAGGATCACTATAGCAGTGATTTCCAACCAGTGTGCCTTAGCACACTGGTGTACCGTGAGAGGATCTTAGGTGTGCTATGCAAATTTTTAAGGATCATTGACTAAATTATTTTTTTTTATTAAGTCATATACACATAGATCATGAATACATTTATGCATATGAGGGTACAATATTTTTTTTTATACAATTTGGAGTGTGTACATCAAAGTAATTAATATAGCTTTCACCTCATTTACTTGATTATTGTGTTAAGACATTTATGTTCTATATTTGATAGATTTGACTTGTACCCTTGCAATATGCTCCATAGGTGTGGTCCCACCATTTACCCTCCCTCTAACAAGCTTCCCCCCTCCCCTCCCTTCTCACTCCATTTCTGTCCTTCATCCTGGGCTATAGTTGTGATCTATCTTTCATAAGAAAGTGTGAATAAACATAAATTGGTTTCATAGAAGTACTGAGTACATTAGATACCTTTTCTTCCATTCTTGAGATACTTTACTTAGGAGAATATGTTCCAGGTTCATCCATGTAAACATAAAAGAGGTAAAGTCTTCATCTTTTTTAAAGGCTGCATAGTATTCCATGGTGTACATATACCTCATTTTATTAATCCATTCATGGGACGATGGGCACTTGGGCTTCTTCCATGACTTGGGCTATTACAAATTGAGCTGCAATGAACAATCTGGTGCAAAAATCTTTTTTGCTAAGTGATTTTTGGTCTTTTGGATATACTCCTAGTTAGAGGAATTGTAGAATCCAACGGCAGGTCTGTTTTTAGATTCTTGAGTGTTCTCCAGACTTTTTTCCAAAAGGAACGTATTAGCATGCATTCCCACCAGCAGTGCAGAAGTGTTCCCTTTTCTCCACATCTATGCCAACATCTGTAGTTTTGGGATTTTATTATGTGGGCTACTCTTATTGGAGTTAGATGGTATGTCAAAGTGGGACTAAATTATTTTTGAAAGAAGTTCAAAGCATGGTAGTTATATTCTGTTTTTCATTCTTCTTTTTGATCAACATAATTTAGGTGTGCCATGGAAGTTTAACTGTGTTCAAATGCACCATGAGATAAAAAATGGTTGAAAAGCAATGGTCTACAGCTTTGCTAGTTCACATGTGGGACTGGACCAATAGTCCAGTCCTGGGAGCTTGGTACAGACCAGACTCTCTGGCTCCATTTGGAGCTATTGAGTCAGTATCTGAAAGATCTGCAGGTGATCCACAGCACAATAAACTTTGAGAAGCACTGGTAGACTATGCCTCATAAAGAAGTTCTTATGGTTGAATTGCCAAGGCTTGAGAGATATAGTGTACATGATAGAATCAGAGGTCAAAAATCATGGAGGGGTTGAATGGTACTAATGGGAGGTATTAAAATGTTCCTGTTAAGGTATTGGCCAGGTGATCCAGGGACACCCAAGTCTTGACCAGACATTTCTCCTCACTGCAAATATTCAGAGGGAAATGTATGCTTAAAAGAGGAAAAACAAAGCCAAAATATCCTAAGACAGAAATGGAGTATGTTCCAAGTAAATATTCCTTATTTTTGCATTTTTTCATTTAAGATTTCTCTAACAACCTTGCAATACAGGTGCTATTATTTTATTTTCCATTTGAAGTATATCACCACCACCACCACCACTACCACAAACCTTGCACAGCTTGTATTACTGTTCTGAGACTTTTAAACACATAACTGACTTAATCTTTAGAATAAGTTTACAAAGCAGTTCTTTCTTCCAGACAGGAAGACTGAGGCATAGAGAATTTAAGTAACTTGGCCAAGGTCACAAAATTAGCATGTGGTAGAGCTGGGATTCAAGCCTGGGTAAGCCAGCTGCAGAGTGTTTGCTTGTAATCCCTACACCACACCCTCTTGCTGGGCAGAATGGCCCATTCCCCAAGATCACATGGCCAGCAAATGGGAGAGGCAAGGTGTCTATTCTGCATAGTCTCACTCCAGATCTGGGCCTTTTACCACCACACAGTGTTCTCAAGCCGGGTGAAATGTCTTAGAACCCTCCTGGACTTCCTAAATCTGATTCTCTGGATATCTGATTTTTCAAAACACCATAGATAATCCTATTGCTCAACTCTGGTCAAACAGTGTTACCCTATTCTGTCTCCTTGTTTAGTTGGATACATCAGTAATTTCTCCTGGATTGTTAATTCCTTAAAGACATGCTCTGTGTTTTATTTACCACCATGTCTCCAGTGTCTAGTTCAGGACTTGCCTCATAGTAGGCTGACTATGAAGTTTGTGGTTAGAACCAAAATGATTACTGTCCCGGGGCCCATTACTTTCAGGCAATGGTTTTAAACGTATAAGATACATCGGCAGAACCTGAAAAACTCGTTAACACACAGATTACTGGGACCCACCTCTAGAGTTTCTGATTCAATAGGGCTTAACAATTTGTATTTCTGACAAGGTTCCAGGAACTGCTAGTGCTGCTTGCTGAGGACTACACTTTGAGAACTACTTGCCCAAGAAAACCTGCGAGAGGATGGAGGATTAGGCTGGGATTCCCTTGAAACATCCACAGGGAATACAGACAAGTGAAGGCCATTATCATTACACTGTTTAAAGTTCATGTTTCAAGACATGACTTGCCATACCCTTTATGAGTACACTACCCCATAATTTATGAGAAAATATGACATCTGATATCATTTGCATTGAGCCAATTGTGCCTTTAATTTCACCTTATCCAGCAATGTGGAAAAGTGCAGATGTAGCATTCAGTTATCATCAACTAATTGACTAATACATGGTCAATCTTTACATTTTCTAAAAATGTGTCATGGTTAGAAATTCATCATTACAGTGTGGAGTGAATTTATTTGGTATTGATATGAATTTAAAACATGTAATCCAGTTATATTTGGGTTAGAAATAAAGAAATTAAATCTTATCTAAAATAGAAAGGGACAAAATGGATGGGCAAAGGCAGACTACAAAGTACATATTATTTGCTCTTACTGTTTCCTGGCAAAGTGCAGTGGTCTTTGAGGCCAAGAGTGCGTGAATAGACCAAATGAGCTTATGACCTGGGAGCATTTTAGATCCCTTTGGTTTTCTTTGGTTAACCATTTTGTTCCAGCAAAAGAGGTAGTATGGGGGCAGAAGCTTTTTCTCTATACTATTTTTTCTCCTCCCTGATCAGATTCTTCCAGTAATCACAACCTGAGAAGGTTATAGATAAACTGTAGATATCCAGAGACAGGGGGCTATGTTGGTAGGGGGCCCAGAAAGTTGTATGTAAGAAGTCATGAGAAGTTCCTCTTAGAGAAGGAAGCACCAGGCATAGGTGTATGATTACTGCTGCTCATAGGGTCAACCTTTGTATCTTTCCTGGAAACTCTAAGCATTCTTGTTGTGTTGCTGTTTAATAGATCACATAATAAAGCATGAATTTGCTTACTTATCTCTCTCTCCTGTCTCACCATGAGTTCCTAGAGGGAGTGGAGTAGGTCTTATTTACCCCTAAAGCTCTAGAGGTAAACATTAACTCCTTGATAAAGGAATTCCTCAATAAATGTTCATTGACTTTAATACAAATACTGGAATGTTATCATTGGGAAAGGGGATGTACTTGGTCTGTGTGACCCCAGATGACAGAGATGAATCAGAGTGGATAGAAGAGGAAACATATTGTGGCCTCTTCTATCAGTTTTTGCATCTGTATTTATACATGAGCAATAATGGTGATTGTGAAGAGTAAATGAGACAATTTTATAACATGCTTGCACATTGCCTGAGGCATAGTAAAAAAATCAAGCTTTCTATTATTATTACCATTATCAAACGGCCTTTTAAAATTCTGTAGCATAAGTGGAAAGTTTCATGGATGGTGTAACTTTGGTCTGATTCGCCATTCCTCCCTCTTTCCCTTCATTTCTCTCTTCTTCCCTTTCTTTTTGCAATTGTGATTCATTCTCTCTGTTCATGTCTCCCTTTATTTATCCAACCACCTGTCCATTGCCTCATCTACCCTTCCTTCTATTCCTACTTATATTTAATTACTTCCTTAGCCCACTCATTCATCTTTAACTGGGTGGCTGTGAGGTAGAAGGAAGGGTCCTATCAGTGGAATTCTAGGACAGTGTTAGCTAGAGCAGACACTGATTCTGGTGTTCAGCCTGGCTGAGAGGTAAACTGAGGGCCCAGCCCAAGTGACCTCTCATGGCACTTCTGAGAGCCATTGAGGACTGCAGTCCCCATCAGGGCACTCTGGGAAACCACTCAGAGCAGCAGTATCTGAGCTGTGATGTGCATATGTATAATTATATGGTATTATTCATCACAGTAATATTTTATTTAAAGAAACCAATAAAACAGATGGAACCTGCTGAAGATGTGACTACTTTAGCAGGCATGTTTGTTCAGCAACTGGCACAATAATAGAGATGCAGAAGAGAAGATGAGATAGGAAACACAAATTATTTAATTTTCTTGAAGAGGGGAAAGGAAATCGCTGTTTTGACCTTTACAAACCTGAAAATAATCTGGATTCTAGGAATTTCGAGATGATCATGAGACACTTGGCAGAGCAGGAAAACAATTAGACTGTGACTTTTATATTTGACTTCCTTGTACAGCTGAATTAATTAAAGTGCAATGTCTAGAGAAATAAGAGCATCTCCATAATGCTGTGGACAGAGCATGGGGTTGCTGTGGCTCAGAGCAAGGACTGGGTCCCTGTTCATCCGTCTACCCACTGTGTCTCCCTGAGCAAGTCACTTCATTTTTCTGAGCTTCAATTTCCATGGGTCAATGGGAGGTAATAATACATTATTCAATGATGATCATAGCTGGGCGTTGTGGTGGGCTCCTGTAGTTCTAGCTACTTGGGAGGCTGAGGCAAGAGAATCGCTTTAGCCCAGAATTTGATGTTGCTGTGAGTTGTGATACCATGGCACTTGACTGAGGGCACCATAGTTAGACTCTGTTTAAAAAAAAAAAAAGAATATCAGAATTAAATGATGCTGATAAAGCAGCTGGCACAATGCCAAATGTACTTCAATACCTAGTGGTTCCATATTGGTTCCAGTATTGCATATAAATCAGGTCATACATGGGATATTCTCTTCCCTTTTCCATAAATGTCACAGTAGTTTAGAATGTGCCCTGATGAATAATTAGGATGATGAAGGACTTTAATTCACATAATGTGTCCAGGTGAAAGGTGATAAAATATCAAATCTGAAGAGGAAGAACTTGGGGAAGACAGTATTGGGGTCTGCAACTATTGAAGCATGTTGAGGAAAGACTTACTGTAGGTGTCTCCCCAAGAGATTGATGAAAGAAAGCTACAGACAGATACATTGAAGCCCAACCTTGAAAAAGATACTCCAATAACAAACCAACTCCTAGTGGTAGACACCTGAAGGGAAGGGAAAAGCTGCATAAAAGAGGAGATGAAGAAGCCGGTTCTATCACCTTAGCCTTAGGATAATGGTAGCCTGGGGTGCTCCCAGGCAGAAGAGCATGAGTGTGAAGGCAGTGGGGTGAGACAGCACAACATACCCGGCAGCCATGCACCGTCAGCAAAGTCTGACACTGGGAGTAGGCAGAGGGGAGGCAAGAGGCAGAATGCGGCAGGTAGAAATCACAAATCCTGAGATTTTTTTCTGAGGTAATGGAAGATTTTTATCTGGAGAACAATATTAGCAGATTTATTTATCATAATAGAAAAAAAGAAGAAAAAAGTGACAAACAGGACAGCCACAACATCCACTGCCAGCTCTACCATTCAGTGTGTGACCCTGGGCAAGTCATCTAAGGTCTCCAAGACACACAGGTAAGATGGAGTGGCTAGTTCTCCTTGCTTTCTTTTATTCCCCAGAGGAGATTTGAAATAGAGTGATTGCATCACAGATGTGGAAATGTATGGAAAACTGCACGGTGTCCTGCCAAGTTAAAGGGCTGTTTTTTTTTTTTTTGCTATTTTCTGATGAAGGTAAGGAATGGGACAAACTGTTAAGAATATGTTTTCTCTTGGGATCTAGGTCCATTTCCCGCAATGATTCTTTGCTTTGACTGTGCTCAAACAAACCATAGCAATGCTGTGCTTCTCCGCCTCATTTCATAATCCAAGGGGGACCAAACATATGCTGGCCCTTCCTTGTGGTTTCTGTCCACCCCAGCTGTGCAGCTCGAAGCTGGGTTCTGGAGCCCTATAAATTTCAAAGTGCTGTCACACAGGGGGCTGCTGTGTCCACAACTCATGTCTCCATCAGAGCATCAAACTCCTGGTGTCAGAAGACAAGGCCTGAGAAATCTCACGGTGCACTCTGGTTCCTGGACCCTCCGTCTACATGTTAGGAATCCCATCCCTGACACTTCAAATGAGATTTAGTAAAGTGCCTGACATACAGTACATTCAATACAAAACAAAACAAAACAATACAAATTATAGGAAGCAGTAGACCCGTAACAGTCGCACACCAATGGGTGGCATCAGGGAATGACCCACTGATGTTCTGTTTTTGTATGCTCTGTGGCCCTGCATAAAGAAACACACAGAACAAAATGTTGGTGGGGGGTTAATCCACACATAGCCAGGTACTTCTATTCTTTGAATCAGAAGTGAACGTAAGGAAAAAGCAGCGGTGAATGAAACCGTGTGAACATTGGTATTTCTTCTGCACCGACACAAGACTTAGACATTGCATAGAATGTTCTTAGGCCAAGCTGCAGAAGCATTTTGGAGGCACAGCCTCTGCAGAGGCATGGAGGTGACCCCGCAGCACAAGGAACGTTTTCACGGCCTGCACCGTGGGCCCTGAACTCTGGGTCAGGGCTTTAGTTTTTAATGGCTCTTTTCAGCTCAGCTACCTGAACTCTTGAGGCTTTATTTTCTTGGAAAGCTGTTGTATGGTATTTTCTCTACTGGCTCCTCCTGTGGACTGGTGTAAAATTCAAGGCCAGAGCCTGCTCCCGCTCTCCAGGAACCTGAATTTGGAGATGGAGTCTGAGATCCCACTTGTCCGTGGAATGGCTCCTTATCTCCCTAGAAGGCTCCTGGATGGTCCTGCTAGAGGCAGAGGCCTGGCCCTGCAAACTGTGACTAGGTTCTTTGGGCTCAGATAACAAGTGGCTGTGCAGTGGAATAGGGGCCATCCTTCAGAGGAATGCTGACTGCTGACTGCTTCCCTCTCAAGATAATTTTCGGGGAGGGTATCCTGAACTTTAGCTCATAGAAATGGATTTGGGGCATCCCTGTAGAAATTTGTACCATTTCTGAAAGTATTTCCCTATGCCATTCAGATTGTTATAAAATTTATAAGAGGTGGCAGTGGTGTCTTCAATATTTAATAGTAACAGTATTTTGGGGTAGAAAGGTTTGTCACTTAAATTTAGATCAACACTAAAGTTAAGTCTGGGATAGACTTCTTTTTAATTTATGATTCTGGGGAATTCTCTTAAATGCTTTATGCCTCAGTTTTCATAGCTTAGAAATGGGAATGATACAACCAACTTTCCTGCCTGAAATCCAGGCTCACTTTAATTTCATTTTTCAAAATGGCATTCCAAGTCATTGGCAAACAATTTAACTATCAAATACTCTCAAATACATTAATTATAGAATATATTCATAACATATAACACATTAAAACATTTCTTTCTCCATCATTCTATTTCTCAATATCTTTCACACACTACCATTACTCTGATATTTTCTCCTTCTGAATCCCAGTTGTGTCTAGACTCTTGTAAAAACCAGCGTGTGGGAGCTCTCTGGCCTCCTGGTCCTCCCATTCCTGCCCTTCCTGGCTGTGACTAACAAGGAGGGCTCTCCATCTAATAGTATAAACTAGAGCACTTCTACCTTGGAAGAGGGGAACCACCACAAACACTTACAAGGGGGGGGGTAATCAAATGGACAGAGAGGAGTTGGTATCAAATCAAAAGCTAGGAACAAAGGATGGAGGAGCACCACATTCTATGGAAGATGCTCAGCGGCTGCACATCCCACCTCTGACCTCCTCTCCAATTCCTCCTGCAAGCTGCTTACAAAGATTAGGGGGACAGAGAGAAATCCTTCCACTGCATCATTAGGCATGAGCAGGGTGAAAGAATCATCTGAAAAGATGGCAGGTGTGGTCGGGAAGGGGAGATAGGTTTCCCATTTCCTAGCTGGATGTCTGTTTCTGCAGGGAATTCACTGGTGCACTGCATGCCTATCTGAGCAGGCGTGCAGAGCGGCGTAGAGAGACAGTGGCACAGAGGGTCATGGCAATTGGGTGGTCTGTACTCCCAGTGTGCAATGCTGGGGGGGGCAGTTAGGTATCTGAAAGTCAAGGGTCTACCATGTAGAGTAGCCAATCTAGAGCCATCTTTACGCCTTGTCTGAGGGCTGGCTGGCAGGAGTGAGAAGTAAGGCTACCAAGGGCCGTGGGTGGACCCATTGGAGGAGAGCTGAGGCAGCAGGGCAGGAGGAGGATGGGTAAGCTCCCTCCTTCATCGGACAGCCACCTCTGCCAGCCCCTAAAGAGCTCTCACACAATCTAGGAGAGTGCCAGCTTTTGGAAGCTGGCCATCCAGAGGACATGGTGCTTAGCCTAAGAAGCTCAAACAGGAGCTAGTTATGTAAGAAAAACTTCTTCCGTTCCCTGCTTCAGTTGTGGGCATGCTCACCTCATCCCTGACAACGTGGCCTGGCCAGCCATGTTGGGAGAGGATGGATGAGCATTAAATAGGATATGAGATTGAAGTTTCAAATGGGCCTGGGCATTTTTAGACCCAAGAGAGACCAGAAAAGTACGGAATCTGCCTCAGGTGTCATTAAGGGGTGAGAAAGGGAGATTTGACAACATGGTTGAGGGTGGTGATTAGAGAAAAAATAAAAACTTTTTGTATTTGTGCCCTGTTGAGTTCAGACTGTTCAGTAAACCTATTACATCTGATGAATTTTCTTCTATCTCTGATGCAACAATATAGATGAAAATGTTCTGTAAACTGGAATGTACTATACAAATATTAGTTATGATTAATATTCACTATAAAAGGGAGTAGAGAAATATTTAATAGTAAATAGCATGAGGGTTTTCTTCATTTTCTTAATGTTATTTTAGAAATCCAAAGCATAATTCCTGATCTGAAGTGAGACACAATTAAGTAGTGTTTCAAAATACCTGGAACATGACCCCAGGGGAGCAGGGCAATAGAGATGCTTTCTGACATAAGAGCAGTTTGGCTCAGGGTTCTGGCAGAGCAGGGGGTATCCACATCCACCTTGATAACATCACCACTTCTTGCAGATGTTCAAGACCCTTTGAGTATTTCTTTTTCTTTTATCAATTACCTCCAAGCAGTAGCTACATTTTGTGGTTCTGCTTCTGAAATGCTTCCACTACCAGTTCTCTCCCTCCTAAAACCCACCCCGTGAGCATCAGGAGCAGTACACGTGGCATCACATTCACCCCTCATGGCAGCCCTGTGTACTGCGTAAACCAGAAGACAGACTCAGAGAGGGGGCAGACCTTATCCAAGTGCAGGTGGCTTGCATTGTACACGGCAGGTGGCTCTTCTGACTTGAAAGCCTTGCCTCAGCCTAAAAGGTTCCCTTTGTGAATTCTCTGTACTGCCTCCACATCCTCCACTCTGCTTCAGAGTGCTCTTCCCAAGTCTGTGGTGCTTGTTTCCTGATAAAACCCTCCACAGGCTTCTTAATGCCCCAAGACAAATTCCATACTCTCAGTTTGGTGGGCATGCCCTCCGTGAACTGGCTCTAACCTCTGTCAGGGTTCACACCTCACAGAGTCCCTGGACCAGCTTGTCTTTTCTGCCTGGATACATGACAGTCTGCCTCTGTCCTCCCAAGACTACAGAAGGGCTGTCCAAGCACTGACTGATGCCAACGTCCCTCCAGTGTTCTTGCTGGAGACATTTATGTGTGATGGCCAAAGCAGAGTGTCAGGAGTCAGACACACCTGGGTTCAGCCTCCTACTAGCTATATGAACTAGGGTGATTTATTTAACCTTTAAGAGGCTTGGTTTTCTATCTCTTTCTTATGAGATAGGTATACAAGAATTGACTCAGCTGATGCTTGCAAGGTGTAGCATGGTGGCCAGATGATTCTAAGTCCTTCATTCATTTCCTCAGCATATATGGAGCATATTGTATGCCAGGGCTGTGCAGGGTTCTTGGGATAGTGATGCACATACCACATCTAGCCTTCATGCAGTTAAGATTTTGTTGATGAGAGAGACATTAACAAAACAAACATGTGGTTACTGGGGCTGCCTTCAGAGAGCATCCCTGAGATGTGGCTGGGCAGTATTGGGCAATGCTATCTTTCTCAACAGGCAGCCCTGGGAGCCAGGTACTTTCCATTTGAGGAAACCAAGACCAGGAGCAATCAAGAGATTACTATTAGTCTAATCTTGTCCAGCTTAGTCAGACAATAAGGAGCAGAGACAAATCTAGAACCAGATTCATTTAAATTCAAACACTAAATTCTTTAATATGCCAACTTGCCCATCTACAGATGAGAAATCTTGGCTACTCTTTAAACAGTCTTTCTAATCTATTGTTCTTGAATGATTAGATAACCAAATAGATGAGTGATAAAACAAGAACTAATTTAAAGTGTCAAAGAGGACCTCACGCACTAGCAAAGGAAGCCTGTCTTTATCTTAAGCAGAAACATCCAGAGTTAGCAGACTCTTCCGAGATCCCTCAGAACTGAGAAGAAGACATGGCCCAGGCAGAACCCAAGTATCTAGGGTTGTTTGTGTCTATAGAATGTATGGACGTATATTTTATTTTTTTGTGAGTTGGTACCTAGGGAGGCAAAAATAAAGACATAACTTTGTCTCACCTTTGTCTAGTCTCTGTCTAACCAAGTGATACTACTATTATTTATTTCATATTTGGGGGCCCATGAAATATTTCTTTATAACTAAGGAGTGTGGGTCTTGAAAAAAGCAGTTGGAAACCACTATTCTAAGTAATTAGCTTCTCAGATATAGCCCAGGAAGATGTCTAGATTTCCACAGCAGAATAAGGCAGAATAAGCTAACACCACTGTTTGCCTGATGCCATTATTGCTTTCCCAACCCCAGCACCTTCTTACTCAAATAGATGCCTGGCCTATGTTTGGGGAGCATTTTGGAGCTTACAAGGAGTTGCTGATCCCAGCAAAGATGCTGAGCAATACACAGGCATGGGTACCTCTAAGATGAAACTAAGGCTGGAACAGTGAGTAGCTATAAACGGGTAGAGCCTGGGATGGGACAGCTCGCCCATCTGTCTCTGATGCTGAGCCAGTCCTCTGTGGGTCTGCCAGTCTCTGTGGTTACTTTCCACTAAACAGATTTCACTCTGCTGTGAAGGCTTTAGGGGAAGATAAGCCAGCTATTTTGCCTGGCTGCGTTGGGGGTCTTCAGAAGCATGTGTCTAATTGGGGGGTGGTGGCTCTGGAGGAAGAAGAAGGTCACCAGACTGTGGGGTTCATTGCACTGTATTTCAGAAACATAACCTCATATGTGCAAAAAGTCTTGTATCTCTGTTGGATAAAGTAACTTGGAGTAGGGGAGGGAGAGCCTAACCTACTGAGGAATGTGGCGTCCCTTGGGAACTGTTCTGTCCAGACAAGTTGGTGTTTATTCCAGTTGTGTTTCCTCAAGAACTCCATCAGCCAACTCCCTCTAGACACAGCATAGACACAATATTGGTGTAGAAAGCACTGGGTGGCAGTCAAGGTACCTGGTTCCCACCTCGCCTCTACCCTTGAATGCTTGACATCCTCGGACAGATCACATTCCTTCCCAGAGTCCTGTTGTCATTTATAACAGAGGTGTCTTCTCCAACAGTTTATGGTTCCAGTAGACTCCAGCCTTCCACTTAATCTGCTTCTCGTGGCTGGGATTTCTAGACTCTTTGATCAAATATGTTTGTCCAGGCTAGATACGAGCTGGCCTCTCCTGGCCCTTGACTCTGCAGGCTTGTGCCTGAACCTGAACTCAGTCATATGTCTGGAGATATTTGATACAGGCCCTTGGGAGACCAGCTGCATAATTTTCTGTATGTGCACTGGGCTTCCTCCTGCCCTGCTCCCAAGCTACCAGGAAGTCCTGTGGCCCCCTGCACAGAAGGTCACCAGCGCGCCACACTGCCCCAGACCATTTCTTACATGCACAATCAAGCACAGCTACCGCGAACCACCTCAGCAGTATTGCTCTCGGTTTTCCTCATGGGGACTTGGTACTGTACTCAGTACGATGACTAACTTTAAGGATCAGAGTCCTGCTGCTTGGAGGTTAATTAAAACTCCAGGGCTTGAGGTGGCTCTGCTTTCCCTGCTGGACAGAAGCAGGGTCTACATGCAGTCACGGAGCCTCGCTGCCTTCCTTCCCAGCTTTCTCTGACCTGGAAGATAGCTTTCGAGGAATAGAAAGGGCTGACAAGACAAGCAGGTTAAGTGAAGAGGAGGAGAGAGAAAATAAAGACAAGGTGACCAATGTGGAGAGACTCTGTGTGCTCTGTGAGTGGCGTCCACCCTGGAGCAGTGTCACTTGGAGAATAACCCCACCTCCCAGAGCAAGAGCCCCAAAACCGTTCCTGCGGTTTGACACCGTAATTCCACTTTCACAAGTCTGTCCTAAGGACCAGATCAGAAATGCAAATGAAGCTTTATGCACAAGTGTGTTTAAACAGGGCTGTTTATTATAATAATGAATGTCGGAAATAATCTAAATGTCTGCTCTGGGATTGGTTACGCAAACGGTGACTCATCTGTGTCAAATGGAACATTCTGTAGCAATCTAAAATGGCATTTATAAAGACCATGGTATAGCATGATTAAATGCTTATGATGTAATAGTAAGCAAAATCAAGAAGAAAAAATCACGAATAATATCATGTAAAGTTTTTTAAAAGTGCTATTCCTAGAAAGAAATGCACCACCATGTTAATAGTGGTTTAACTTATAGAAGAAATTTGCTTGAATTTTTCAATTTTTTAATAATAATCATGTAATTTTTTATAATTAAAAAAGAGGAAGGAATGAAAGAAACCTAAAGAGCTGTTTTCCTCCCTTGGAATTACGAATGCGCTGGATGGACCTCTGTTGGCCCCGGGGTCTGTGAGGTTGGCCTCAAGGCAGTAGCAGTGCTTTTGGTGCTATCAACATTCAAACCAGAGGAACCCTGCATTTAAAGTCTGGGTGCAGGTGCCGTCTGGCGCAAGGAAGAAGTCTGAAAGCTCCAGAATCACCTTCTCTGAGAAGCCATTCTTGGCTGAAGTCAGGCATCCCTTTGTGTTCACATGTCCCTCACACACACACCTGTGCTTTACCATTTAAAGGACTTTGTGGTGATTGAGGGATGGAAGGATCTCAGGCAGTAACTCTGTCATTCATGCTTTCACTCATTGATTCTAAACATTTCTTCGGCTCCCTGGGAGGAGCTGTAGGATACACACAGTGGGGTGTGTCCCTGAATCTCTCATGGTGTGTGTGTGGGGGGTTGGTCAGCACAGATGAGCAAGCAGGTAAAGACAGCGCGGCATGGGAGAGTCTTATTCATCCTCCCTGGCATGTCGTCAGTACCGAGTAAATGTTCATTTAATGAGTGAATGCATCATGTTCTGACGAGGGTCAAACAGGGTACTTGGTGACACTCAGGGGAAGGCACTCAACACAGCTCAGGGTGGTAACATTCTAGAAATGTCTTCTGCAGGGTTGCCCTGCTTTACTGATGGGAGCCATCTATGACATAATTTGATGAGAGTCACTTAGACTATAACTTGATGATAGTCTAAGTTCCTTGGTGACAAGGCTGAGATTTGGATCCTGGTTTTTGAGATCTTAGCCCTTAACAACTATATGTATGTAGGATCCTCTATGGCCCTGGTCTCGATCGCAGCAGAAAAGAACCAGGTGAGACGCAGATTAGAAGTTACAAGCTTATAGGAGGCGGGCTAACCTTGATAGCAGGGTAGCCCCGAGGAACCTCCGCAGTAGCCTTTTATTGAGAGCACAAGACAGGTGAGGGGAGTATTAGATAATGACTACGTGTCGAAGGCTCGCCATGGGCTGGTTTTTTTTTTTTTTTTTAATTAAATCATAGCTGTGTACATTAGTGCTATCAAGGGGTACAATGTGCTGGCTTCATATACAATCTAAAATGTTTTCATCAAACTGTTTTACATACCCTTCATGGCATTTTCTTAGTTATTGTATGAAGACATTTGTTTTCTGCATTTAGTAAGGTTAGCCTGTACCCTTCTAAGATACACCATAGGTGTGGCCCCACCAATTACCCTCCCTCCACCCCAACCTCCCCCTCCCCTCCCTTCCCATATTCTTGTGTTATAATTGGGTTATAGCCTTCATATGAAACCTTTAAATTAGCTTCATACTAGGGCTGAGTATATTGGATGGATTTTTGTATCTTTTGTTTGTATCTTTGGTGTCCCAGCTTGCCTCAGGAGGGTCGATGTGTGTACTTGAACCATCTCTCTATCTCTCTTGGCTCAGATCCAAACCAACAGCTTTCTTGCTAAACTTCTGTCCTTTAACTCTCCTTCTGGACGGAAGCCTCTGTGGAAAACTGGCTCCAGTCGGCCATCTTGCCTCCGCCCAAGGGAAAATAATTTAAAAGAAAAACATATGTCAGAAAAAGAGAGCATTGGTTTGTTTATAAAACAATATTTGTGGAGAATGTACAGTGTTGCCCCAAAGTCTGCACATGCAATAGTTGATGCTTTTTCTTTTTTCTTTTTTTTTTTTTTTTTTTTGAGAGAGAGCCTCAAGTTGTCATCCTGGATAGAGTGCTGTGTCATCACAGCTCACAGCAACCCCAAATTCCTGGGCTCAAGTGAGTCTCCTGCCTCTGCCTCCCAAGTAGCTGGGACTACAGGTGCCCGCCACAACTCCTGGCCATTTTTCGGTTGTAGCCATCATTGTTGTTTGGCAGGCCTGGGCTGGATT
>CAUYON010191268.1:0-20306 GCA_963573935.1 Arctocebus calabarensis
AGGCTCGGCGCCTGTGGCTCAGCGGGCTAAGGCGCCAGCCACGTACACCTGAGCTGGCGGGTTCGAATCCAGCCCGGGCCCGCCAAACAACAATGACGGCTACAACCAAAAAATGGCCGGGGCGTTGTGGCGGGCGCCTGTAGTCCCAGCTATTTGGGAGGCGGAGACAAGAGACTCGCTTGAGCCCAGGAATTGGAGGTTGCTGTGAGCTATAATGCCACGGCATATCTATCCAGGGTGACAGCTTGAGGCTCTGTCTCAAAAAAAAAAAAAAAGACACACGCCACTCTAACCACACAACCCCAGAGCTAAACCCTAACTACTACTCAGGGTCCAAATGACACTTCTGGGAACCCACAGCCAGAAAACAGGAAGCCAAGGAGAAATAATAGAGGGAAAAAAGGCCACAGGGCAGGGGTCAGCACATAGCTCAACCATCAGGTAGGACCCAACTCAGGGGAAAGTGGCAGGGCCTGCGAGGCGGGGGGATGCCATGTGGCCCATCTGCCCAGAGCTTCCAACACTAATACAGAGAGCTCCCACACCACCTGTGTCCATCCTGCCTTTAACCTCAGCAGATAGCCATCTTGACTAGGCACCCCTTAGCATTTTACCAGCTCAGTGATTCTGACAGAACCCTTGGCCCACTCTTCACAAAGCACCTCCTCAGAAGCCCTCTCTGCTTAGGTAACAGCTGAGCTCACACAAGGGGCAGGCATGGGGATGGGCTGACGCCACAAACGGCATCCTAGAACAGAGAATACAACGGCAGAGAAAAGGATCCACAGTACCGAGAAAAAAGGATGGGCATCTCTTGGGCACTGCCTTCAGCGCTCCACTGAAAATCCATTTCTATATACCCTCCCCAGAGCTCAGGATGTAGGGCAACAGCAATCCATCTTATGAAGGCACAGTTTCCCCTCTCTGGGTCCAGCAGGGTCTGGTGCAATAGAGGGAACCTTCTGAATCACCACTTGAACTCATTCAAGCCAGCAGAGAAATGACTTGGCCCAATGATCATACCTAAGGCAGGAGGTATTACAGAGGAAGTTGGTCTGGAAATCCAGACAGGGTTCTCAGCCCAGACCCCTCCTGGAGGCTCTCTCTGCCTCTGACAGTAGATGTTACCCTCTGTGGCTCTTCCCTTTTCTGCAGAGTGGCCAGCAGGAGATAGAGATGGAACCTCCCTGAAGTTCCTGAAGGTGGATTGGCAGGAAACAGCCCCTTCTGTAAACTCCATCTGCTCAATAAGGCTGCGAACCAAGGCCTGTAGGCCAGAAAAACAGACTCCTGGGGATGGGGTTTGGAGGAGGCAGTGAGAGCAGAACTCAGTCCACAGGGCATAGAACTCAGAAGCAAGCTGAAACCCTTGCAATGGCTTTGTTTCTTCTGCAAAGCCCATGAGGTTAGGATTACACAGGAAAAATGCTGGGAGGCGGGGTTGAGAAATCCAATTACTTAAGCACCAAGGGCACAAGAGTTCCAGGCCACAGAGGTAAATGGGATTTGCTTAGACCCTAATCTTTCTATCCTTGGAATGTTTGCCTCTTAAGGAACATTTTTGTAGCAAGACACTTTTATCTACCTCCCTCTCCACTATACTCTAGAATGAGGTGGCCAGGATAGAAGGAAATTAGAATTTTTTTTTTTTTTTTTTTTGTCTAATCTTTAACATCTCAAGCAAAAAAGCCAAAGATCCAGGTGGCTCCGGGAAACATCCTCAGTGGCTAGAGAGCTAGCCACATGCACCAAGAATGGTGGGTTCAAACCCAGCCCAGCCCAGCTAAACAATAATGACATAAGCAACAAAAATAAAAAAATAGCCAGGCATTGTGGTGGGGGCCTGTAATCCCAGCTACTTGGGAGGCTGAGGCAAGAGAATAGCTCAAGCTCAAGAGTTTGAGGTTGCTGTGAGCTATGACGTCACAGCACTCTACTGAGGGTGACAAAGTGAGACTCTATCTCAAAAAACAAACAAACAAAAAGATCCACAGCAGAAGGAAGCAGAGGGAAGATGGTCAAACTCAAGAGGTCAAAACTATCCGCATGTCTGTCCGTATAGAAATCAGAGCGGGGTTTGCGATCAGCCACCAGAAGAAAGAGGCTACACCTCTAGGTTATTAAGAGCCACAAAATAGAAAAAGCTCAAAAGTCAAGGTGCCCTGACTGTGGCAATGAAGCTTTAGTCTCTTGCAGAGACCAAGTCCACAGGCAACGTGGCCTCCTCCTGAACTGTTTGTTTTCTCCCTCCAAGTCATGCCCCTCACACACACAGTCCTGTCCTTTCGGACGGTCCACAGTCCTCCATCAGGCTTCCAGAGGTGAAGGGGAAAGCAGAAGACATCCTTATCCACAGAAACAGGGATGCAATTAAATCTTTTGGGGTGCTCTAAGAGAATCTCTCAGACAGAAAGATCTCTACTTTTCCAAGTGCTGGCTCTGTCTTAAAGACAAAGGGTGCAGAAGAGTGGAAAAGCAATGCCCAAAAGGAGCAGAGAGGCATCAAAACAGAAACAGAAGCCAGGCGGTGGCTCATATCTATAATCCCAGCACTCGGGGAGGCTAAGTCAGATGGACTGCCTAAACTCAGAGTAAGAGACTAGCCTAAGCTAGAGCAAGATTCCGCCTTTAAAAATAGCCAGGTGTTGTGGCAGGCGCCTGTAGTCCCAGCTACTTGGGAGGCTAAGGAAAGAGAATCGCTTGAGTCCAAGAGTTTGGGGTTACTGTGAGCTGTAACACCAGGTCACTCTATCAAGGGTGACAAAGTTAGACTCTGCCTCCAAAAAAAAAAAAAAAAAAAATATGGAAAAGTAGAAGAAACACTATGCTCTTTTAGAGGCAAAGGTCAAAAACAGTGCTAAGATCATACACGTCGGCTCGGCGCCTGTGGCTCAACAGGCTAAGGCGCCAGCCACGTACACCTGAGCTGGCGGGTTTGAATCCAGCCCCAGGGCCCGCCAAACAACAATGATGGCTGCAACCAAAAAATGGCCAGGCGTTGTGGCGGGCGCCTCTAGTCCCAGTTACTTGGGAGGCGGAGGCAAGAGACTCGCTTGAGCCCAGGAATTGGAGGTTGCTGTGAGCTGTAATGCCACGGCACTCTACCCAGGGTAACAGCTTGAGGCTCTGTCTCAAAAAAAAAAAAAGATCATACACGTCTTGTACTAAATAAATAAAGCAAAGCCATTCAGGGTATGTCCCATAAACTATCTATCACCTGTCTGCCACAACGTAAATACAGAAACCATGAGGAAGCCTTTAGAAACCGTTACAGCAACTTAAGGCTACCAGGCCATCTAACGGCATAGTCACTAAACTCACCTCACTGAATGGATCAGAAACCAGTCTGAATGGTGTTGAACTCCCAAGGTGAGCTACTCTGTGAGCTGGCTGTACAAAGTAGGATTGTGTTTTAGTTTTACACACACACACACCCTCCAAGAAACAAAAGCTCATCCTGCCTCAGATTTAGTCTGATTAAAATTAATTTGGGGGCAGCACATGTGGCTCAGCAAGTAGGGCACCAGCCCTATATATACCAAAGGTGGCGGTTCAAACCCGGGCTCGGCCGAACTGCAAAAAACCAGAAAAATAGCCAGGCGTTGTGGTGGACGGCTATAGTCCCAGCTATTCGGGAGGCTGAGGCAAGAGAATCACCTAAGCCCAGGAGTTGGAGGTTGCTGCAAGCTGTGATGCCACAGCACTCTACCGAGGGCGATAAAGTAAGACTCCGTCTCTACAAAAAAAAAAAAACTAATTTGGAAAAAATAAATAAAAGGAGGGGAAAAAAACTAATTTGGAAAGCAACACCTTCCCTTTCCAGAGAAAGCTGAAGTCCACAAATTCAGACACTAAGTGATCTCACCACTGCAAACAACAGAACCCAGGAGGAGGGTTAGAGTAGGAAATAGAGAAAAAAGAAACTGACAACACTGTGACAATGCACTTCTCACTCCCCTCCCCTCAGCCAGTGGGTTTCACTGGAACCCCTGAAGAAGTCAGGGCTGTAGGAAGCATTAAGCCAATTTCAGGTTCAAGGTAACTGCCCAGGCACAGTATACTAGAAATACTGTTACCTAAATCTCAAACCCAACACATCTACACATGTACACATCTGCAGCCCACACCGTCCTTCTATAAAACTAAGCTCCTTTCTCTGCCAGTCCATTTTCTGACCCCACTACCTTAATCTGCAACGCTAAACCCCAGAAACACTAACTTACTGAAAATAAAGCTGGTACGTTGATTCTTCTCCGAAGTCCCTTGAGGTTTGCTGAGCCAATGAGAAAGCAAATGTGAAGAGCTGAGCACATCTGGGGCAAGGCATTTTTGTCTGCCATGTGTAAGTTCGCAACCCCAAACACAAAGTTAAGGTCAAAAGCAGAGTCATCACATAAACAAAACTACCAATGCCAGTTGTCCCATTTAAAGTTATAATTTTGGGGATAATTTAGTCAATGTCTTTTACTTCCAGTGGTTTTGTGAGGATCAAATGATTTCTCTATTTTGTATATGTAACACTGTACCTGGAATATGGCAAATGCTCAGGCAATGTAGAAAGACAGAGGAAGAAAGGGAGATAAAACAAATGGAGATGGGGTCACAGCCCTAGATAGCAGATAATCTATGGGTTTTAATCATCCAAGCCATCCCTGCCCTCTATTTGCCTAAAGGCTTCCCAGTTCCTTCTCAGAATCTGCAGAGATGCTGAGTCCTCAGCTAACTGCCAGATGCTGGGTATCAGAAGAAATGAGGCCAAAAGCCCAAGAGGTCAGGGTAGGAAAGGGAGGACTTCAGAGGATTGGGAGACCCAAAAGCTGAGTGAAACCAAGGCCCCTCCCCACACTTCCTACCCCTGCCCCCCAGCTTAGCAAAACCACAGAGCCCATTACCAAGCATTCAGGCCCCTCCTCACTGTGCCCAACAAGGGCATGACAGCTCCTGGGCCCCTGTAAAACCGTGGACATCCTGTCCCTTCAGTTCACTCACATGTGTATCTTGTAAAGAAGCTCTCTGTCCTCCTATGACACTCAAAAAAGGGTTTGTCATCAAGGAGGCAGAACTGAGCTCTGAGACTCAACTCTAGTTATCATACCATACCCAAACTCAACTCTGAAAACCTCTTAGTTGGTTTCCTTTCTTGCTCTAGCTTGACACACTCACCTGCTTCCATACCTCCCCAAGTTCACTGCTGTCTGTAGACAAGAGGTTACCCCCCAAGTCCCTATAAAGAGCTGGAGGGGCTTGGCACCTGTAGCTCAAGCAGCTAAGGTGCCAACTACATACACCCGAGCTGACGGTCAAATCTGGCCCGAGCCTGTCATACAATGACACCTACAACCAAAAGATAGCTGGGTTCTGTGGCAGGTACCTGTAGTCCCAGCTACTTGGGAGGCTAAGGCAAGAGAATCGCTTAAGCCCAGGAGTTGGAAGTTGCTGTGAGCTGTGATGCCATAGCTGTGAGCTATTGCCAGGGCAATAGCTTGAGGCTCTGTCTCAAACCAAAAAAAAAAGAGCTGGAGGGTGGGAAGGGCAGGCAAGAAAGAACCAGTGGGAGTGACCTATAGTGTATAGAAAGTAGAGAAATACAGATCATAGACAACAGGGCATAGAAAGTAGAGAAATACAGATCATAGACAACAGGGCAACAGGGCATTTTTGCAGTGGCCAAAAGGAGACAGAAGGCAGAAATCCTGGGCACAGGCTCAAAATAGTTTCCAAACATCCTCAGCCAATTGAGGGTTCCCATGGACCAAAGCGTGGGAGCCCGAAAACAGAGCTGCTCGGTGCTCTTCTCAGCGCTGAGCACTCACTCGGTCCGGGCTGCCAAGCAGGAGGCGGCAGCAACAGTAGCTACTATAGCATGCTCCTTAGAATATTACAGGGTCAACATGAGCATGCTGGACACTAAAAGATTAACTTGCATTTATCAAGCTCAACTCTGCCTGTGCTAGACACTCTGTGCACTCAGACATCATATTCTTGAAAGCTTAGCAAGACTCAGCACGTGGTAGATGTACACATTCTCACTGGCTACTAGATACCATTCACCCGTGGGGCTTACTCATACTGCACCCATCTTATGAGACTACAAACTGATACCTCCTTCGTCCTGTGTCCAGACTATTAGCCTAATCTCAGAACAGGCTCACGCACCAGACACATCTTATATCACAACCTGATAATAAAAGATCTAGCAAAACTGCCTCATCTGGAGTAAGTGTAACACCGCAGCCATCTGGCCACCCAAGAAAACCCTGAGTAGGGAAAATGTGGCACCAGGGATAGGGGCTCAGACCTAAGTGTTTGCTGGCAGTGCCCAAACAAAGCTGAGAGGAAGATGTAATTCTCAGACAAATGAACAATAAAAACAAGCACAGACACAACCTCAGAGCTTTAAAAACTTAGCCAGCTCAAGCCCTACTCTGAGAAAGAGGTAGGAGGAAGACTTGTCAGGAGAACTCCATCCAGATTTTCAAACAGCACCTTCCACATGCTCACAGTACTAAGGGCTAGGGTGGAGGATCAGGCTGGAAGCCTCCGGCAAGACTGCATAAAACTGGCCTCCATTCTAGGCCTGCAGAATGCAAGCAGGGAGACCAGAGAATACACTTGGAAAAGAGCTGAAGAGAACTGAGTCTGCCAGCGAGAGCCATCACTACAGCAGGAGGGGTGCTTTCGGGAGTAAACAAACCTGCCAGCCATCCTCCCTCCCAGCAGAGAGGAAAGCTCTGGCTGACAAGGCTAGAGATAGAGAGGAGGGAGGGAACTGCCCCCTTCCTGAGCCCATCTGTCCTCATCCCCTTGGCCTTCTTTCCCCAGGCTGGGGGGTGCAGAACAGGTCTACTCTACAATTTCCAATTTCCGCGCCCACAGCCCTGCAACAACACATTCCTAGTGTGATTACAACTCCTCTAGTCAGCAATGGGAGAACAGGGAAAGAAGCAGAGGTGGAACCTGGGGGTTCTGCTCCAGAGAAGAGCATGAAAGAGTGTGGAATGAGAGCTAGCTGGCATGAGGTGAGCTCACTGCTCTCTCCTCCCCACCCACAGCATTGCCAGTGTCAACCACCTCTGCTTGCCTCCGGGCCTCCCACAGGCTCATCACAGGTAAGCACCCACTACTCAGCAAAGCACACTCAGCTTCCCAGGGGGAGTCGATGCCACCTGGCTCTTCTCCTTCCAAGAAGCTGCTTCAGAAGCAATATTCACACCCTCCTCCAAGCACTTCCTTGCTTCAAGTTCCTTGGGATGAGGCCAAGGAACTACCCAGGCCTCCTCCTGATCCACCCTGCAGCCTCAAGCAGGAGCCCCCATTCCACGTGGGGAAGCACAGCCCTCCCTGCCAGCATCTCCGCCCAGTCAGTGAAGTGGCAGGATGCCACTTGCAGCACCTCCACAGAGCTTCCCACAGCTTTCCCAGGAGGCGGGAGGAGGACTTCCAGGGAGGAGAGACTAAGAGCATCTGGGGACACTAGCAGCTCGCCTACCTGCTACCCAAGCAACCAAGCTCTCCAGCTCCCCAAAGACTCCTGAAGCTGTGGAAGGAGCAGGAATAGTTTTCCTCTCTGTTAGGAAAAGTTCCATAAGCCTGCCCCTGCCCACTTGTCCCCATACTCCTTTCCAGCCTCTCTGCTCTTGGTCTTGAGAGGCAGCCACACAGAGCCAACTTCTAATGTTTTCTCCACTCTGGGCCAGCAGAGGATACTGCTGAGTAATCCCAAACTCATGGCAGGTCCCTAGCCCTGAAAAGAGAGGCAATGCCCAGGGAAACCTACTGATCTGGTCCTTGCCAACCTAGAAGGAATATCTGTGGTTTCCTTGTAATGGCAAATACTCCACAAGACTCTCCCCACTTTCCTGCCCCAAATATCCCAGCCCCCGCCCTCAGACAACCACACAGAGCAGCTCAGTGCCCCTTCTCTGCTTCCCACGCACCTGGGAACACTCCCTTCCCAGTCCCCCAGACACCAAGCTGCACAGAGTAATAGCAGACGCCCAGCGGATTCCCAGTCATAATGTTGCATCAGCCCCCACCCTACCCAAAATATCCTCACCCCCACTACCTCCTCTCCTCTCCAGCCATCTCCATGGTGACAGCAGCATGACTAATGACACCCTATCAGCTTGAGCTTCAGACTCAGGAGCACAATTCTCCCTCCCCCTTACCCCTACCCCCCAGGATTTCTGCAGATTGGATGTAAACCAACAGTGCCAGGGACATTCTCGAGAGATTTCCAGAGGCAGGGATGGGGAATGGGTTGCATGTCTTAAAAAAAAAAATATATATATATATATAGAGTTCAACAAACCAAACCCCAACTGCACCCAAACCATCCAGCTGAGAAAGCAAAAAGAATCCAAACAAAACCCACACAGGCCTGAGAATTCATTGGCCGCCCACACCCCCCACCGCCCCTCCCCCTCAGCTGCTGCTATACACACAGTGGGAGATTAAGGGATCACCAGAGGAGACCCTTTATTTTTATCCAATCCAGACAAACACTTCACCACACACACACACACTAACACACACACACATATACACACAAGGTACCTTGACAGCTCCTTGTCCCCACCGCCCGGCTCCTTCACCAGGCTTTATTTCCACCTGCAAAAGAAGCCAGAGAGACAGATGAACAAGGAAAGAAGCAAAGTCCTTCTGCTGCACCCCCCTCCCCCAACACTACTGAAGGGGCAGGAGGAGCGCGGCAAGGGAGGGGGCCTGGGAAAGAAAGGCTAACAGGGACCATCTTCCTGCCTCCAGCTGCCGCCCAGAATCGGTACTAATGGGCTCCTTGCCTTCACTGTGTTTTTGTTTTCATTTCTCCTTTTTTGAACCCTCCGACATCCAAGAAGACACTGTCCCTTCTGCCCGTGTGGGATCTGCCCGGCCCTCCTCGCCCTGCGCCCCTACCTCGGCCGGCCTCCTCTGGTGCATCGGCCGCCGGCGGGCCTCCCATTATCCCCGCGGAGGGAGCGCACGGAGGGAGGCACTGCAGAGGAGGCGGTGGCCAGCTGCCGGCTGCGCTCCCCTCCCCTCCCCTCCCCTCCCCGCCGGCAGGGCTGGTGTGCGAGGGGCGGCGCGCTCACCAGCCAATCCCCGCGGCTGGCCCTGCCCCCGCCCGTGGACCTGCCCAGCCGTAAGGCTGGGGCCACCGCGGAGGGTGCTGCGGAGCAGCGCTGGCTGCTTCCCAGGCCCACCGCTGCTCTCCGCAGACTGGGGGATCCCGGGCCACCCCCTATCCCCCAGCGGGGACCTCGAGGGTAATGCCCAGAAGGCGTCCTCTACACCTCCAGGGTCAAAGATGACAGACTGCGCCTCCGGGTAGGGCAGACGCTGGCAGGATTCCCACTACCATTCTCAACCCCAGCATCATCCTTGCAGGCGGCTAGGACAGAACCAGGCCCTGAGATAAGAACAGGAGGCACAAAGCCACTTTAATCCCCAAAGAAGAGGAAAAAAACCCAGGCAGCATGAACATTCACCCCATTTCGCAGATGAGAAAACCAGCCAAGCAACTTAACCCAGGTGACACAGGTAAAACAAACAAACAAAAACAGCAGACCTGGGAGGCCAAGCCAGGGCTGCCTGGCTCTAAAGACCATACTACTTAACCATTATGCAGTTCTGTTCCTCCCCCACTTCCTCCAATAGCCCAAAGCAGAAAACAGACTTCTTACAGCCCAACCTCCTGTGGCTCAAAGCCTCACCAGGCCAGCTTTGCCTTCCTCAACATGCAGACACCCAACCCTCATTCTAGGATCACTACCCCTGGTGCCTAAACATACCCCACCCAAGAGAACCTCCCCACAATGGCTTCTCTTCTCTTGGAGAGGCTACCAAGAGGTACCAACAAGACCCTAAGGGGCCCACCAGAACTCAGGGCTTCCCATCTCCAGGAAAGGATGGGTGGCACCTAGGTCCCAGGAGCTCCGGCCTTCCAGTTTCCAGACTCCAAGCCTTTGAGGGCTGCAACACCCAGAAGACAAAAGACAGAGCAGAATGAAAGGAACAAGATGGAGGGGAAGGTCCTGCAACCCAATCCTGGACTGAATTCCTGGGCACATCTTTCTCTGCCCCAATCCCCTCCACACCTGAACACTCAGCTTCCACCTCCCACGAAGGTAACTTCCACACACTCTGGTGTCCACCAATTCCAGGCCCTAACACTGCCTGGCTAGTTGTAACTCACCTCTCTTAGCCTCTCTTTGCTCATCTGTAAAAGTGAACTACACATAGCAGCTACTTCATAGAAGGATCCCTCTGAACAAAGACAGCAGAATACCTGCCACACTGTGGGTGCTGCTAGCTACTAGCACTCTTAATTTCTGAGAGAGCTCACTGAGTGCTACTTCTCATTCTCACAGATGAGTAAGCTGAGGCCAGAGGAGACATGACTCATTAGAGTAGTTTGGATGTATGAGAGCCTTAGAGCCTGTGATTCCTTCTCATTGCCCACTCCTCCCCGGAGCTCCAAGGGGTTACTCAGAACAGGATGAGCTGCCTTCAAAGAGAAAGGAAAGTTGGCCTCTGGGGAAGAGACAGCAGGAGGCATCAGGGTCCACACCTGCCTTCCCCTAGGGACACAGGGAAGCCCCACTGGGCTCCTCCCAAGGCAGAGAGGGGAGGCAGGAGACAAAGCATGCTAAAGAACAGCATCCCAAGCCATGGCTCAAGGTGGACAGCTGGGCTTTTGTACCCCTCTACTCTGTACCTTTGACCCAGGTGAGTGAAGTCCCAGTCCCTCCTTTACCCTGGTCCCAAACCCCCGCGCCATCCACCTAACCCCACACACAGTCTGCTGCTGGATAAGAGAGATGCCCACTATTTGGACATTAAAAAGCAGTCCTGTTGCTGCCAGGCTGCCACACAGCCCCTGATAGTACCAGGCCCTGTGTCAACCACAACGTAGGATCATCTCCTTTGACTTACTTCACACACAACTTCACCTCTTACAAGGCAAAAGAAGGACTTCGAGATGTTAAGTTACTTGCCATCAACACAACTGGTGAGTGGTGGACTGGAATTCCAATCTCAACTCTAGACCCTTCTCATTCTAATTCTCTAACCTCTCTTTGCCAACCCCAGCAGATGCAAAAAGAAGTGAGGTCACTGAATCTAACCACTCCCCTTTAAACTATGGATCTGAGAACAGTAATGTCCTGCCTCCGACACTTCCTGATGCTGCTCCTTCTGCAGGGATCCCCTTCCGCCTGCCCTGCCAGCAAGCTAATGTGGTACCAGGCTTAATCAAACATTGCCTCCCCTCTGCGTTTCTCAGATCATCAAGCACCCATGAGCATCACCCACTCCTCCCAAGTCCTCACAGAACAGTGTAGTGCCTCTTTCAAGGCACCAACCATAAAGAAGCAGTTATTTATTTACATGGCAGTCCTCCCCATGTGGGCAGGGGCCCTGCTTCCCCACTTCACTAGGCTCTGCACAACCCTGGGATGTGCTGAGCTGAGTTTCTACACAAGGAAGGCAGAGAAGCAGTGGGGTGGGCACTGAGATGCAGAGGCCACTCTCTTAGTCAGCCTTCTTTCTGAGTTCCCTAAGGATCTAAAGGACACTTGCTCTCCTGGAAGGACAGGACCTGCCATGCCTGAACTGTAGCCAAGTCTCAGACTTACTTGTTCAGCCAGCACACAGGAGCCACAGAGCCAAGATCCCACCCCCTATCCTTGCTCAACCCATTTTGCCATGCTAACTCAGTCCTAAACCACAGGTCCCTGCACCCTGCTCTGCAGTAGCCTTGGTTACCCCAAGTTCCCAAAGCAGTCCACCTGCTCTGTCCCCACTCACTCTGGCCTTAATCCCTCATTTGAGGCACCTAGGACACCAAGGCTTGAAGGAGTCACAAAGGCATGTGTCAGGGTGCCTTCACCTCCAGCCAGGACACTCTCCCCCATCTAACCCTCCTCCCATCTTTATCTGTCCCTTTTCTACATTTCAGGCTTCACAGTGATCATCCCAGAGGTACCTGGGACTCCTATGCATGGAGGCCACGGGTTTCTCCCCCACCATCCATCATGACCCCAGACCCTTCTGCACTCCCAGCAGGAGGAATATGGCTACAGCCTTCCCCACTGAGAGAGCTGAAGGGGTTCACCCACTTTTTTTTTTTTTAATTTTTATTTATTTTTTGTTGCAGTTTGGTCAGGGCTGGGTTTGAACCCACCACCCTCCCTATATGGGGCCGGCACCCTACTCACTAAGCCACAGGAGTTGCCCTGATTCACTCACTTTTAGACCCACAAATGCCCCAACACCAAGAACCTCAAGAACACAGATTCTCATAGAACAGATGCCACACAAATATACAAAGACCAGGGAATGCAAACACATTCAAATACGCAGGGGGATTTTCAAGAGCCTCAATCAAGCACCAAACCCACATCAAACCCCACACCTGCAGCATGATATACCATACTTTATTAAATCCTCAAACCAGTGTGACAGGAATTATTCAGACACGTTTTGCAGATGGAGAAATTGGGATACAGAGGCTCAACATCTTTCTTGCCCAAGGTCACACAGCTAGAAAATGACTAAATAGAGTTCTCATCACCCTCTCCCTTGCACAGTACAGTCAGGTCTGCTCTGTGTAGCTCTACAATGTTCCTATCCACCTACCTCTTCTGGAGTAGGTAGAGGGACACAGGTTTCTCATCCTCCCTCACCATGGCTGTGTCCTGAAATGAGGTCACTCTCCCCAGGGTTTCACTTCAAAGCTCAGTTCAAGCCCTGCTTCCTCCAGGAAGCTTTCTCCAGTTACCCCAGTCCTCTGCCAGCCGGCAGCACTTCTAACATTTCTCATCTGACACTTGACACTGCTATTTGTCCCTCTGTATGTCCTTCATCCCCAACTAGAATGACTGGAGTCATGCTTTTCCAAAGCCCTTGCAGGGTTTTGCCCAAAGATCACACACTAAAGGCACTTGGTATCAACCATGAGGGAAGTCTGTGACCTCCTTTGCTCGCCAGCACACAAAGGATCCTGCCAAAATAATAATAATAATAATAATACCAACACCCCCTCCACCTTCAGAGTCTGTGTTTGAAGTCTCTGGTGTCCATGCATCAATTTCCACCCAAGTAATTGCCGCCCATCACACACACACATCATTCCCTACATTTGAAACTCTTTGCTGTTGTCATGGGAACTGCCTTTGCCTTCATTCACTGATCAGGCTTCACAATTAGCTTTGGCAGCGGAAGTCTGTGTCAACGGCAATCCAGGCAATCTCAGGGAGGAAGCTGAGGAGGAGCGGCGGCAGCAGCAGCAAAGATGCTCCTCCTTGCAGATGGAGCCAAACTAGACTACCAAGGCACCCAGTGACCTTTGAGGGGAATGGGTCAGAGATGGCCAACAACTCCATCCTCACCCTTCTACACCAATAAACAGAATGCACCTGTGGCTTTCCATGTTGATGGGCAGCAGTTGACGCTCTGCCTATGCCTCACATGCCCTCCTAGATGCTTATGAGGTCTTATATTCTATGAGCCTCATATCAAGGTCTCCTTACCCTCAGTTCAACAGCCTTGGACCACCACCTGTCCCAGGACCCAAGAAATAACAAGGGACCATATGCTATGGAGAAGGTGGGATATGAATACTTAGTTCAGAAACCTGAGGGCAGCCCTAGCAGAAGGCTTCCAAGAGGAATTAACAAATGGTCTTGCCTTCTACCTCAAGGATCCTGAGGTGGCACCCAGCAGTCTATGTCCTTCCACATCTCTGCCACCTGCCACAAGCATTCAAACAGCATTTCTATGCACTGCAGACTCAGAGACACGCCTCCCTACTCCTGGAAGTCCTTTCCCTTCTAGCCTTCCTTCACCTGTCACCACAATGAAATTCTCAAGACATAGGCCTTTCTTCCCAAAAGGTGACTAAGTCAGTCTCTGCCCTGCAGGCGTCACTCCCTTATAGCCCTACCAGGCTGTGCTGTAATTAATTATTTGTTTCCTTGCTTGTTTCCCTCCCCAGACAGTGCTCATTAATTAAGGACAGTTAATGCTTCCCCCTTCACTCTGAAACTCAGGCTCAGCATGATGCCTTGCACACAGCCAGTCCCAGGTGAGGTATGCTGCATGAATGGGGCCTGAAGGGGAACTTGCACGTCCACAAGTCAAAGCAGATGATGTCCTCCCTCTGGAAAGGGAAGCAATGCCAGACAGAGGCTCTGCCCCTCTCCAGTACAAGGGACTTTGTAGGTCCCAGGACCCAGGAAACAAACTAAGAAAGTGTCTCTCCCCGCTTGTCGCCCTCGTCCCAGCTCTTCTCCCACTGCCCCTCAACACCTCCACACATGCTGCACCCACCCCATTCTGCAGCCTGAACACAGTGTAGACAGGACCCAGCCCTCCTCACAATTAAGAAGAGCCTGCTGTCCCGCTCTCTTCTGGGGCTCCAGGACCATTCCCAGCATCATTAAGGGAACTGGGGCATCCAGGCCTTACCCTTAAAAGGCAGATCAATAAAAGGTGAGAGGGAAAAAATAACATAGAAGAGCACCAGCTGATGTTCTCCCCACAGACGAGCTGGGAAGTGGAACAAACTCTAGTCGTCCAGAACTTAGTTACTTGTTTTTGATCCAGCATCTCCACATCATCTTCCTCAGATTCTCTGAGCACTAATTTGGAGGGCAGTGGGTTATGAGGGCACCCCAAGTCTAGCCAATGCCCCCAAATGACTCTATCCAATGCAACTCTCCTTTCATTCTGAAAAGCTAGAACTGCTGCTCTAACAGCAGTGGGAAGTGCATGATTTTGTCCACTTACTTCCCAGGTAGGTGTGGGGGAAATGGAACACAGCAACAGTATTGGAATTTGCACAAGTCAGAGTCAGTGGTGCAATAACAGAGCCATCCAAAAGTAGCCAGGCCCAGAGCCCAGTGCTACTCAAAGGGAGCAGGCAACTCACTACCTACAGTCACCTGAAGACCAGCCAGTTACCCCTACACTAGGCTGCTGGTGTTTATTACCCCACCTCCCTTAGTGATTAATAAAACCCCCAGATTATCAGATTTCTTATGCAAATGGCATGAGACCAGACCACAGAGAGTTTCTCCAATCTTGGTATGACAGCAGCCTCCACTCTATACAGACATACTCAGGCAGAGGCCCACAGCAACCCTAAAGCACTGTCCCAGAAGCAGTCAGACAGGCTGCAGCAGGCTCAAAAGGAGGAAGAAGTCTCATTCCTTTCCCATACCTCTCTAGAAGCACTCGACCCTCTGTCCACCAGACAGCTGTAAAGAAATGATAAGGAGTAAGGCTGGGAGCAGTGGCTCTTGCCTGGAATCCCAGGACTCTGGGAGACCGAGGTAGGTGGTTGCCTGAGCTCACAGGTTCAAGACCAGCTTGAGCAAGAGCAAAACCCTGTCTCTAGAAATAGCTGGGTATTGTGGCAGGAGCCTATAGTACCAGCTACTTGGTGAGGCAAGAGGACTGCTTAAGCCCAAGAGTCTGAGATTGCTGTGAGCTATGATGACACAGCACTCTACCAAGAGTGACAAAGTGAGGCTCTCAAAAGAAAAAAAAAGCAAAGTGCTGTGGCTCATGCCTGTAATCCCAGCATTATGGGAGGCTGAGGCAGGAGGATTGATTGTGCTCAGGAGGTCAAGGCTTGTCTGAACAAGAGACAGACTCTGACGCATGAAAAAAATTGAAAAACCCAGCCGGGGTCCACGGTGAGCGCCTGTAATCCTAGCAGCTTCGGAGGCTGAAGCAGCGGGATGCCCACAGCCTGAGTCTGAGGTTGCAGTGAGCTGTGATGCCATTACACTCTGCTCAGGGCATAGGGTAGAACTCTCGCGACAAAAAAAAGAAAAAAGAAAGAAAGAAATGATAGGGAGTAGTCCTAACACTGGGAGGTCAAGGCAGACAGATCACCCAAGCTCTGGAGTGAGAGCAGCCTGAGTAAAGTGAGAAACCTATCTCACTAAAAATCGAAAAACTAGCCATCTTGTGGCAGGCACCTGTGGTCCCAGGTACTCAGAAGGCTAAGACAAGAGGATTGCTTGAGCACAAAGGTATGTCACCATGACACTCAACCCTAGGGTAAGTGAGAGTCTATCTCAAGAAAAAGGAAAAAAAGTGATGGGGAATGGAGTGAGGGGGAGTAACAACTGCTGAGACCTGGGACGTGGTCTTCCAACCCACTTAGTCACCACATTGCCTTTCCCAGAGACAACCCAAGATGACTCTGGGTGGGGCCTATAAAGTTTGGGGCTAGAAATCAACACGAACAGGTTTACTGGGGCTGCTGCTACTTAAGGCTGCAGGTGAGGAGGAGTCATTTCTCCTGCCACTAAGGATCAGAAAAGAGATCCTCTGGGTGAAGGGCCACGCCTCACTCCTGTTGCTATTCTTTCTCCCATAGCAGATGAGTAAGATGAGTAAGGCGGCTCGTGCCTTCAAGAAACAGCAATGAGCTTTGCAGTGGGTTAGACCCCCAGAAAATACTGCCCCCTTCCGTAAACCTCACAATTAGGATCCTAAGCCAAAAAGCCATAGGTAGCAGCCAACCTCACCTATTTTCCAAACTTAGGTGAGGATTCTGAGACCACACAGGGACACTCTGGCTAGCTTGCAGCCCTGTCTAACAGAACTTCCTGCAGCAGTAGAAATGTTCTCTCCATCTGCACTGCACTGTCCAATACACGAGCCACTAACCAGGAGTGATTGGCCAGCACTTGAAAAGTAATAGACTGAGTTACTGATTTTCGTCTTTTTGAGACAAGCATCTCACTCGGTTGCCCTGGGTACAGTGCCATGGCGTCATAGTTCACAACAACCTCAAATTCTTGGGCATGAGTGATCCTCTTGTCTCAGCCTCCCAACTAGCTGGTACTACAGGCGTGGGCCCCTACACCCAGTTAGTTTTCTATTTTTAGTAGACTCGGGGTCTCTCGGTTCAACTTCTAAGCTTAAGCAATCCACTGTCTCAGCCTCCCAGTGAGCTAGGATTACAGGCATGAGACATCAAATGGCAGCTAAATTTAAATTAATTTAAATTTAAATAGCCATCTGTGGTTAGTAGCCATCACACTGCACTGGACAGCTCAGGTGGACCCCGCTTCTTAAATATGGAGATGTCATAAATACTCCTGACAATGCTCCTGAGATTAATTCTAAATTAAGTCTAAGATTAAGTCCAAAACTTGACCAAAAATTCTGTGGCCTAAGATAGATGTTTCTTCTACAGTGCAGTCAGCTAAGGAACAGAAAATAGACCTGGCATCAAAAGACCACCAAATATGGGATCCCTCCACCCTAATAGAGTTACAGCACCCCTGTTAGTCAGCACCCAGACATGCACAGGCACAGGGGACATAGTACTTTCCAGAGCTAACTCTTCAGTGTTGGAATAGCTGTCAATGTTAGACAATTCTTTTGTCTAACATGGGGTCAGTTGGTTTACTAATACCTTTCACTCACTAATAAAACTGTGTACACTCTTGGCTTGGCACTCAGAGCACAGTGGTTACAGCACCAGCCACTGTACCCCAAGGTTCGAACCCAGTCCGGGCCAGCTAAACAATGACACCCACAACAAAAAGTAGCCAGGTGTTGTGGCGGACGCCTGTAGCCCCAGCTACTTGAGAGGCTGAGGCAAGAGAATCGCTTAAGGGCAGGAGTTGGAGGTTGCTGTGAGCTGTGCCACCACGGTACTGTACTGAGGGCAACACAGTGAGACTCTGTCTCCAAAAAAAAAAAAAAAACCCAAAAAACTGTACTCCTATTTGTGACAGAGCTGACCTCCTCTCCCAAACAAGAACTGCCTTAGTCTAGGTTCCTCTGCTCATTAGCAAGCTGAACAGCCCTGTTTCCTTCGATTGTCCTACTGTGACCACTCCAACAGATTTCAAGATAGGCTATCAATATTCTCTTTAGGGAGGCGCCTGTGGCTCAATGAGTAAGGTGCCGGCCCCATATACTGAGGGTGGTAGGTTCAAACTCAACCCTGGCCGAACTGCAACCTAATATATATATTCTCTTAGTGTTTTCAGTTTTGTTTTTTTTTTTTCTGAGACAGAGTCTCCCTTCGTCACCCTTGGTAGAGTGCCATAGCATCACAGCTCACAGCAACCTCAAACTCTTGGGCTCAAGCGATTCTCTTGCCTCAGCCTCCCAAGTAGCTGGGACTACAGGCACCCACCACAATACCCAGCTATTTTTAGAAACAAAGTCTCCTGGCTCAGGCTGATCTCGAACATGTAAGCTCACGCAATTCATCCACCTCAGCCTCCCAGAGGGCTAGGATTACAGGCATGATCCACCACGCCCAGCCACAAAACACCTTTTAAACAATCTGTTCTGGAACTGTCAAAAATTGACATCAAGCTAATGTGTTTATAATTTCCAAAATCTTTCAGAAATGGGACTTTTTGCCCATTTCTTGTCTTTTGGTTCACGTTTAAACGTCGTCATTCCACAAAGATTGTGATTCTGAAGGTGATTCTGAAGGTGTTGTGCAGGGAGCTAAAGACAGACTTAGGTAGAGTAACTGGCTAGCTCTCAGTCCTTGACTTATACTTTCCAACACGACAGGGACCCAATGGCTGCTCACTCTCTCTGTCCCTAGTTATGTTCCCCAAAGTTGTGAGCCTTCTGATTCTTGCTAGGAATACATAAAAACATTGTCATTGGCTTGGCGCCTGTGACTCAACAGGCTAAGGCGCCAGCCATGTACACCTGAGCAGGCAGATTCGAATCCAGCCCAGACCCACCAAACAATGACGGCTGCAACCAAAAAATGGCCGAGCGTTGTGGCGGGTGCCTGTAGTCCCAGCTACTTGGGAGGCGGAGGCAAGAGACTCACTTGAGCCCAGGAAATGGAGGTTGCTGTGAGCTGTGATGCCACAGCACTCTATCCAGGGTGACAGCTTGAGGCTCTGTCTCGAAAAAAAAAAAAACATTGTCATGGGTTTCCACCATATTCAGCACATTCTGGCCACTGGACTTCCATATGCTCCTTTTGAAAGCTCAGACCACTTCTGAATCTGCCTTGAGTGCCACATATCCCACTTCAGAGTGTGGCCTTTTACCACCTGCATTCATGATACTTCAACCCATACAGCCAACAGAGGATTCAGTCCTTTCTCAGGCCCCCACTACCTTCCTCCTGAGGCCATCATTCAGGACTGTCCTATCACACTGTTCTATCAGCACTTCCTTTTAAAAAGCAATTTTACCCGCCTCCCACCAACTTCCCTTTTAGGCTACAACTATGGGGTAAAAAAACTGCTTGCAGTTGAAAGACAATTATTGTATATACACACACACATATATACACAATTTATTATTTTTTAAATTAAATCATAGCTGTGTACATTAATGCAATCACTACTGGTTTTATATACAACTTGAAATATTTTCATCAAACTGGTTAACACAGACTTCATGGCATTTTCTTAGTTATATTCTACATTTAGTAAATTTCACATGTACCCTTGTAAGATGCACTGTAGGTGAAAGACAATTTTCTAAGGTCTAAAATAGTAAATGCTGAGTCTCCCTTCTCTAGCAGGGATGTCCAAACTTTTGGCTTCTCTAGGCCACATTGGATGAAGATCTGTTTTGGGCCACACAGTAAATATACAAACACTGGTGTAGTGGGAAGAGAGGAGGAGAAAGGGTGATGGGGGGGTCATGGTATATGGCACACCTTTTGGAAGCAAGAATTATTAGTGGGACTTTAACAAATGCAATTAGTGTGACCTACTTCTTTGTACCCTCAATGAATCCCAAACCATAAAAAAAAATCCTGGCTCGGCGCCTGTAGCTCAGCGGGCTAAAGGGCCAGCCACGTACACCTGAGCTGACGAGTTCAAATCCAGCCTGGGTCCACCACAATGACGGCTGCAACCAAAAAAAAAAAAAAAAAAAAAAAAGGCTTGGCACCTGTGGCTCAACGGGCTAAGGCGCCAGCCACGTACACCTGAGCTGGCAGGTTCGAATCCAGCCCGGGTCTGCCAAACAACAATGACGGCTGCAACCAAAAAATGGCCGGGTGTTGTGGTGGACGCCTGTAGTCCCAGCTACTTGGGAGGTGGAGGCAAGAGACTCGCTTGAGCCCAGGAATTAGAGGTTGCTGTGAGCTATGATGCAACAGCACTCTATCCAGGGTGACAGCTTGAGGCTCTGCCTCAAAAAAAAAAAACAAAAAAACAAAAAAAAAATCCTAAAAATAAAAATAAAATAAAATAAAGCATACCTGGACCAGAAAAAATAAATACATGAGCAAAAGAAAGTCCCTGCATACTTGTGATATCTGCCACCACAGACAAACA
>CAUYON010191269.1:0-12223 GCA_963573935.1 Arctocebus calabarensis
AAGAGAAGAGAAGAGAAGAGAAGAGAAGAGAAGAGAAGAGAAGAGAAGAGAAGAGAAGAGAAGAGAAGAGAAGAGAAGAGAAGAGAAGAGAAGAGAAGAGAAGAGAAGAGAAGAGAAGAGAAAAGAAAAGAAAAGAAAAGAAAAGAAACAAATGGAGCCATAAGACAGGAGCAGAGCTCCTTCCAGTCACTAACTTTCTGTCAAACACTTCATCTACCTCTGGTACCAAAAGGCCTTTGCTAAGGCTATATAGGAGAATGAGGACTCTAATGAGCTTACAATCCTGTACACAAACTAACATCCAAAGAATCTATTATTTCATTGTTTCATTTATTTTTTGTTGTTATTGTTTATGTTTGGGAGTCATTGAGGGCACAAAGATTTAGATTACAGTGATTGCATATGTTAGATAAAGTCCCTCTTATAATTGTGTCCCGCCCCCAAGAGTTATGCTATACACCATGACTCCCCATCGCCCTCTCTCTGCTCCCTCATTCCCCTATCCCACCCCTTGTATTAGATCATCTACTGCCTTCATATTACAAAAGAATGCATTGGATTCTTGGCTCTCCATTCTAGTGATGCTTTACTGAGATAAATGCATTCCACCTCCACCCAGATTAATTCAAAAGATGTAATGTCTCCATCTTTTTATTGACTGAATAGTATTCCATGGTAAACATAACCACAGCTTGTTAATACATTCCTGGATTGATGAGAATTTAGGCTGTTTCCACATTCTGGCGATTATAAATTGAGCTGCAATTAACAGTCTAGTGCGTATGTTCTTATGAGAAAATGATTATTTTTCTTCTGGGTAGATGCCTAGTAGTGGGATTGCAGGATCAAATGGGAAGTCTAATCTGAGTTCTTTGAGTTTCCTTCCAAAAAGGTTGTGTTAGTTTATAGTCCCACCAGCAGTGTAAAACTGTTCCCGTATCTCCACATCCATGCCAATATCTGCAGCTTTCAGACTCTGTGATGTGGGCCATTGTTAGTGGGGTTTAGTGGTATCTCTGGGCAGTTTTGATTTCCACTTCTCTGATTAGAGATGATAAGCATTTTTTCATGTTTGTTAGCCATTTGTCTGTCTTCTATAGAGAATGTTCTATAAGTCCAGTCCCAAAAGAAAAAAAAAAGAGAAGGTTCTATTCATGTCTCTTGCCCAGTGATATGGGATTGTTTAGTCTTTTTTGTTGATTAATTTGAGTGTTCCATAGAGCCTAGTTATCAAGCTTTTGTCTGTTTTGTAATATGCAAATATCTTTTCTCATTCTGAAGGCTGTCTGTCTGTTTTGGTGGTTGTTTCCTTAGCTCTAAGGAAGCTTTTCAGTTTAATTCTCATTTGTTTATTTTTGTCATTGTTGCAATTGCCACAGGAAGTCTTCTTCATAAAATCTTTCCCCAGGCCAGTATCTTCATGTGTTTTCCTGGCACTTTCTTTCACAATTTGTATTGTTTCATGCCTTAGATTTAAATCTTTTATCCATCTTGAGTCAATTTTTGTATGAGAGGTATGGGTCCAATTTCAGTTTTTTGGTTTTTTTTCTAGACAGAGCCTCAAGCTGTCGCCTTGGGTACAGTGCTGTGGCATCACAGCTCACAGCAACCTCCAACTCCTGGGCTTAAGCGATTCTGTTGCCTCAGCCTCCCACATAGCTGGGACTACAGGTGTCTGCCACAAGGCCCAGCCATTTTTTGGTTGTAGTTATTGCTGTTTGAAAGGCTGGGGCTGGATTCGAACCCACCAGCTCTGGCATATGTAGCCAGCGCCTTATCTGCTTGAGCTGCAGGCACCAAGCCACAGTTTCAATCTTTTACATGTGGTTATCCAGTTCTCCAACACCATTAATTGAATTAGGATTCTTTTACCAGTATATGTTCTTGTTTGGTTTATCAAGGATCAGGTGGCTGTAAGATGTTAGCTTCATCTCATGGTTTTCTATTTGGTTCCAAAAGTCAAATGTCTCTATTTTTATGCCAATACCATGCTGTTTTGATCACAATGGCCTTGTAGTACAGCCTAATATCTAGTAGGCTGATTACTAAGAATTGCCTTAGCTACACAGGGTTTCTTCTGGCTCCATACAAAACAAAGAATTATTTGAAAGTATGATGGTGGTATTTTAATGGAAATTGCATTGAATCTGTAGATTGCTTTGGTAAGTACAGATATTTTCATAATGTTGATTCTTCCCAGCCATTAGCATGATAAGTTCTTCCATTTGTTATTTTTTTGTTTGGTTTTGCTTTGTTTTGTTTTGAGACAGAGCCTCAAGCTGTCGCCCTGGGTAGACTGCTGTGGCATCACAGCTCACAGCAACCTCCAATTCCTAGGCTCAAGCGAGTCTCCTGCCTCCGTCTCCCAAGTAGCTGGGACTACAGGTGCCCGCCACAATGCCTGGCCATTTTTTGGTTGCAGCTGTCATTGTTGTTTGGTGGGCCCGGGGGCTGGATTCGAACCCGCCAGCTTAAGTGTACGTGGCTGGCGCCTTAGCCCGTTGAGTCACAGGCGCCGAGCAAGTTCTTCAATTTGTTAATATGTTCTGCTATTTCTTTTCTTAGGGTTTTGTAACTTTCTCTTTTGTTGTTGTTGTTTTTGAGACAAGAGTCAGCTGTTGCCCTAGGTAGAGTGCTATGGCGTCACAGCCCACAGCAACCTCAAACACTAAGGCTTAAGCAATTCTCTTGCCTCAGCCTCCCAAGTAGCTCAGACTACAGGCACCTGCCACAATGCCCAGCTATTTTTTGGTTGTAGTTGTCATTGTTTGGCAGGCCTGGGCTGGATTCGAACCCGCCAGCTCTGGTGTATGTGGATGGCGCCGTAGCTGCTGAGCTACAGACACCCAGCTGGGTTTTGTAATTTTCTTTGTAGAGGTCCTTCACCTCATTTGTTAGGTGTATTCCTAGATATTTCACTTTTTTTGAAGCTACTGTGAAGGGAATTGTGTCCCTGATTAGCTTCTCATCTTGGCTATTACTGGCATAGGCAAAGACCACTGATTTGTGAACAATGATTTTTATATCCTGAGATGTTGCTGTATTTTTTGATCACTGCCAGGAGTCTTGTCATTGTTTCATTTCTTATGGTACTGTCTGATTTTTTTAGAGACAGTGCTAACAATTCCAAATGTATTCTGCAGCCTTAACTGCAAAGGAGAATTAACATGGGATCTCTGCACTCATGCCTGAAGTAGCTGAAACCTAAAGGGTTTTCCTAGGGTTTTCCTTTTCCTAGGCAGCCAATGTTATCAATTCTTTTATATATTCTAGAAATATCAGGTATTCTTCCTTTTGAAAACATATGTGCATGTGATATATGTGTATATTTATACACATAGGTATAGATATGCCTCCAATAGATCAGCATTTAGTATCCTCCTCCTCATCCCAAAAGTAAAATCAACACAGTAGGAAAATGCACAACATATACCTGGTAACATCTGCACTCTTCCTGAAAGAACTTTAGGTATAATCATACTTCAGTTTAAAATGCATAGCCTGGGCAGCGCCTATGGCTCAGTGAGTAGGGCGCCAGCCCCATATACCGAGGGCAGTGGATCCAAACCCAGACCTGGCCAAACTGCACAACAACAACAACAACAAATAGGGCAGCGTTGTGGCGGGCGCCTGTAGTCCCAGCTACTCGGGAGGCTGAGGCAAGAGAATCACCAAAGCCCAGGAGTTGGAGGTTGCTGTGAGCTGTGACTCCACAGCACTCTACCGAGGGCAATGAGACTCTGTCTCTAAAAAAAATAATAATAATAATAAAATGCACAGCCTTCCTTCAATAAGTTTATTTCATCTTGGCTTCATACATGTTTTCTGCAGGGAGGGCAAGGTACTTCAGCAAATTCCATCTCCTTTACCTGATTACATTTAGATTTATTTAAGTGTTATTTATAGTTACTTAAGTAGTTATGTGAAGTGAATTTTGAGAATAAAGCTATTAATCCTTAAAAGGATTTGATATTCATGTTAGCTATATCTCTACAGTAGGGTTTTGGGTTTTTTTCTTTTCCCTAAACTGTCCTTTTGTACTGTCCTTTATGAAAAGGAACATATAACAAAAACCATTCCCAAATCTAATGTTACCAAGCTCTTTTCCAAGATGCCTCCAAGTTTTAAGACATGAGCATTAATTTTTATGACTGCTGCTTTTCCAATATAAATTCTCAGAAATAAAACGTGAACCATTAGTAAGGAAAACAGAACAAAAAATGTGATTTGGGTTCTCTGAGTGTCCTCCTAATGAGCAAGGAGGTCCCTGGTCTGGTCCTGGGATCGTTCCTCACAGCATGTCTCCTGGTCACCAGCCTCCACTCCCACACTAAGTGAGAAAACCAAGATACCTCCTGCCCCAAGGCCGGAGAAGATACTGGTCTGCCTGGACTTGCCAAAAAGAGAAAAAGAACAAAAACCAATTGAACATATTAAATACAAAAAGACTTAACAAATAAGCCATTGAGGGGATTTTGAAAATAGAACAGAGATATAATAAACCACCAACCATTCTTTCAGAAGAGGTCAAAAGTGATCACCAAAATCCCAAATTCCAGGTTACACCTGCCAATACAAGTATCTACACTGCTTGGGCAGGAGAACAAAGAAGTACCAGAGTGCAAGTGCCAGAACCTGAAGATACTAAATGAGGTTACAGAGTAGATTTTTATTGTGATGAAAATTCTTACTTTGAAAATAAAGTTCTCTCCAAAGAATTTCATCTGAATGAGAGTGGTGATCCATCTTCAGAGTCCACTGAAATCAAATGGAAATCTGGAAAGGATTTGACAAAACGCTCCAGTCAAACACAGAATAAAACCAGCAGGAAGAGGTAGCATGAGGAACCAGAGAGCTTCTCCCCCTGGTTTACTGACCATTCTGACGCAGGTGCAGATGAATTAGGAGAGGTCGTCAAAGGTGCTATTTGGCCAAATCCCTTATGGTACTACTTGGTTCCTGATATGGATGATGAAGAAGGAAAAGAGAAGAAGAAGAAGAGATGGTGATGATGAAGAAGGTTTGCAAGATACCGATGAAGAAGAGGATGACGATGAAGATGATGATGAAGGGGAGGAAGGAGAGGAGGATGAAGAAGAAGATGACTGACAGAACACTGATGGATTCCAACCTTTTTAAAATTTTTCTCCAGTCCCTGGGAGCAAGTTGCAGTCTTTTTTTTTTTTCCTCTTGTGCTCAGTCACCCTGTTCTTGAGGTCTCTTTTCTCTATACCATGATTCTCAACTTATTTGGGGTGGAAATACCTTGAGCAGAATACAATGGGAAAAGAATTTCTACTCATTTCTGTTCCAAATTCATTTTTACCCCTTCCTGTCTCAACAAAAACTGTACAGAATCAACACCATCAAGCTCTGTGGGGAAAACAGAAAAACCTGCTCCCTTCACTCTGCTGGAAGCTGGGGGGCGCCCGGCCCCTGGCAGTAATGCACAGAATTCTAGCTTTTTCCTCCTTTCTCTGTATGTCGGGCTCCGAGAGCACACTGTGTCTCTATGTGGATATGGACAGTTAGGGTTTACCAACTGTCTACTTTCTCTTGTTTAAAAAAAGAAAAAAAAACTTTTAAAAATGGAGTATAGAAAGAAAGTCAGCAGAGAGTGGGTTTGAGATGTTTGGGTGGGTTAAGTGAGCATTTTGACCACATGGCTTCTCCTTTGGCATGTTTAATTATGATGGTTAATAGACATCCTTGCAGCTTAAGATGACACTTTAAAATAAATTCTCTCCTAATGATGACTTGAGCCCTGCCACTCAGATGGGAGACTCAGCAGAACCTGTAGGATCTTATGTGGAACTGACATTCTCTATTGTAATCTTGTTCCTGTTTATTTTAAAATTTTCTTTTTGTTTCACCGGAAAGGAACAATGATGCTCAGTTTTAAACATTAAAAGCGTACAAGTTGCTTTGTTACAATAAAACTAAATATGTACACACAGGATTTGATGTTTTTCTTTCAGAATAGATGTATTTTCTATGATCTTCCAAGTTTGACTTGTATAGCATCATTGTCAAACTTTGTCACCCAAATTTGTATTTTTTGATATGCACATTGCAGAATGACCTCAGAGCTATGTGGATTGAGTAAAGGGATTTGAATCAATGTATTAAAGGTCTTCATGGCTCGCAGTGGTTGTGGCGGGCTAGAAAGCTAAGGCCATTAAAGACTTGGAAGCCCATAGCTTGGGGACAGGATGAGGACTCAGGGGTGATGAGGTTCTAGAAGAGGAGAGGACAATAAGGAGCTGTGTAATGCTACCAATTGTAGCATTTAATCTTTCAATGGGAAATCCAGAAAACTTAGAAGATGTGTATGTGGCTGTTATTCGTCCAGACAATACTGCTAGTCTCAATTCTCGGGAATACAGAGCTAAGTCATATGAAATTTTGTTGCATGAAGTTCCCATTGAAGGAGAGAAAAAAAAGAGAAGGAAAGTTTTGTTGGAAACTAAACTTCAAGGCAATAGTGAAATATCACAAGGCATATTGGATTATATAGTAGAAACCACCAAACCAATATCTCCTGCAAACCAAGGTATAAGAGGAAAACCAGTGGTGCTAATGAAAAAAATTTCCTCTGAATGGAGAGAAGATGGGGAGAGAAGCAACATTATTTATTGTTCCATCAGTTGTCAAAGATAATACTAAATATACATATACTCCAGGATGTCCAATTTTTTACTGCTTACAAGACATTATGCGAGTCTGTAGTGAATCCAGTACTCACTTTGCTACACTTACAGCAAGGATGTTAATAGTCTTAGATAAGTGGCTAGATGAACGTCCTGCACAATCTTACTTTATTCCAGCTTTATTTCGTCCTTCTCCTCTTGAGAGGATAAAAACGAATGTCATAAACCCTGCATATGCTACTGAATCAGATCAGACAGAAAATTCACTACATATGGGCTATAGTGCACTAGAAATAAAAAAGTAAAATGTTAGCTCTGGAAAATGCAGATACTTGTATTTACAACCCTTTGTTTGGATCAGATCTTCAATATACAAATCAGGTAGATAAAGTGGTAATAAATCCATACTTTGGGCTAGAAGCTCCAGACTACTCAAAAATCCAAATTCCCAAACAGGAAAAATGGCAGAGAAGCATGAGCAGTGTCACAGAAGACAAGGAACAACAACGGGTAGATGATTTTCCTCTCCACCGAAGTGCCTGTGAAGGAGACTCAGAATTACTAAGCCGTCTTCTCAATGAGAGATTTTCAGTCAACCAATTAGATAGTTACCACTGGGCACCCATTCATTATGCGAGCTGGTATGGAAAAGTTGAGGCCACTCACATGTTGTTAGAGAAGGGAAAATGTAATCCAAACCTTTTAAATGGACAGCTTAGTTCTCCGCTTCATTTTACTGCTGGAGGAGAAAATGCAGAAATTGTAAAGAGTCTCCTAAACCATCCAGAAGTTGACAAACGCATAACAGACCAACAGGGCAGATCTCCATTAAATATTTGTGAAGAAAACAAACAAAATAACTGGAAAGAAGCTGCAAAATTATTGAAGGAAGCTGTCAACAAGCCATATGCAAAAGTTCAACTATACAGAATGGATAGATCATACCGTTCTGTTGAATTGAAGCATGGAAATAATACCACAGTACAGCAGATAATGGAAGGAATGCATCTCTCTCAAGAAATCCAGCAATATTGTACTATTTGGATTTGTTCAGAAAACGTCAGCCTTCAACTCAAACCGTATCATAAGCCTTTGCAAGATGTTTGTGACTGGCCAGAAATACTTGCTGAATTGACTAATTTGGATCTCCAAAGGGAAACACATCAATTTTTCCTAAGAAGAGATGTCAGACTTCCTTTGGAAGTTGAAAAAAAAGACTGAAGATCCACTGGCAATTCTTATTCTCTTTGATGAATCCAAATACAATTTATTGAAGGGTTTTTATACCACTCCTGATGCCAAATTGATAACATTGGCACGTCTTCTGTTACAAGTAGTTTACGGAAATTATGAGAGTAAAAAACACAAGCAAGGTTTTCTAAAGGAAGAAAATCTAAAATCTGTTGTACCTATTACCAAAGTGAAAAGTAAGGCACCTCACTGGACAAATCGAATACTGCATGAATACAAGACTCTTAGTACAAGTGAAGGTATCAGTAAAGAAATGCATCATCTTCAGCGCATATTCTTACAGAATTGTTGGGAAATTCCTACATATGGAGCAGCGTTTTTCACAGGACAGATATTTACAAAGGCAAGCCCCAGCAATCATAAAGTCATCCCTGTGTATGGAGGAGTGAATATAAAAGGACTTCATCTCCTCCACATGGAAACAAAGGCTTTACTCATCAGTCTTAAGTATGGTTGCTTTATGTGGCAATTAGGAGATGCTGATACTTGTTTTCAGATCCATAGTATGGAAAATAAAATGAGCTTTATAGTACATACAAAACAGGTAAATATCTATTATCTGGTATTTCTGATTTGAACTATTGTGTTAGTAAAGTTATTTCTTTTTTTAAAAGTGACATAATCCAGGAGTGGGTCGGGCGCCAGCCACAGACACCAAGGCTGGCGGGTTTGAACCTGACCCAGGCCAGCTAAAACAACAATGACAATTATAACAAAAAAAAAAAAATAGCCAGGCCTTGTGGCGGGCACCTGTAGTCCCAGCTACTTGGGAGGCTGATGCAGGAGAGTTGCTTGAGCCCAAGAATTTGAGGTTGCTGTGAGCTGTGACGTAACAGCTCTCTACCCAGGGCAACAGCTTGAGACTCTGTCTCAATAAAAAAAAAAAAAAGAGTGACATAATCCACTTAAGTTCAAGGAAAATCGCTAATATTATATGAAATTAAAATATTTAAGATGAAGGAAAAAGGCAGGCCCTGCCTAAGCAAGGAAAATCAGAAATTTATCTACATAGCTGATTTCAGTTTTCTAATAATTAAATACTTGTGCCATTTATTTTAATTCTGAATATTCCCTGTCTCTTCTTTGAAGGTATTAAGTAATTCTTCCTTCTTCTTGACCTGTGTAAGCCCCTAGTTATTTATGTCCAGCAGGTTGCCATATATGCCCTTTAAACATTTTTTTTCCTTTAAACATTCTTATGTGTTTTGTGTTATATTTATTATTGACATGTATTTTACTTTGTAGGCTGGTCTTGTGGTGAAACTGTTAATGAAGCTAAATGGACAGTTAATGCCCACTGAAAGAAATTCATGAAAGGAAAGTAACTGATACTCAAGCCACCACATTTTGTAATGCAGTTTTTTCCATGAAAGATTTCGTAAAATACTTTTAACAAGACATTTAGTCTCTTGTAATATATACGTATACTATTACATTGTACAGAATCTGTACTTATGTTTGGTGTGTAATATGCCGATTAGTTTTATATAATTATCCTCATAAGCTATTCTAATTTTTGAGAGAAACACAAAAAAATTATAGATTGATAGTCCATATAATATTAGAAAAATACTAAGCTTTATAAATAGTTATTTTTGGTAAATGGCAAAGAATTTGGAGTGGAATGTGATGAGATTAAAATGTAGCTTTGGTATAATTGTGTGTGTTATTTCTAAAAATACTGAAGTCAACATGATTTGAATAACAAAAATGTATTTTCTACTTGAACCAAATAACTTTTATTTAAAACCATTTTCTGTAATCTATAAACATATCTCAACATGTTTTTAAAAGTCTTAGTTAAAATGTATATCTTATATAGGGTAATCTTTCTCATAGTATAGTTCTTGAACCCCTTGTATCCTAATTCTCTAGGTGCCTCTTAAAAATGAGAGCAGAGAGAAAAGGAGGGAGGGGGGTGGGGGAAAGGAAGAGCAGAGAGATGGAAGGAGAGAAGAGGTTGGGGCCTCAGTGTGTGACACATCTTGTATGCTCAGTGAATCCCCAACAACAAAAAAAGATAAAAATAAATGAAAACTTCTGAGACTGACTCCAGATAAATTCAGTCACTATCTGTAAGTAGCAGAGCCTGGAAGCTTTTCCTGAGTTTGGTTTTATTTCTTGCTTTTTTTTCTGTTGAAATAATTCCAAACCCATTAAGGAATTTAGATTATTAAAGTTGAGATATTACATAAAATTGCCTGGCACACAAGTATATATACATATATACATACACATTTTAAGTAACAATCTTTGTATTATAGTTGCATTTGTTAAATACATGCTGTATTTTTTATGAGTTGACTTGGTGGTTAATTTATTGTGTATTGCCTTTATATTGTAGGAAATAGATCACGAAATATCTGATTGTTTCTTTTAGGGGAGTACAAATATAGATGAGGAGAGCTAACTTTATTAATGTGCTATTTAATAAACTAGAAACTATGATCTTTTCAAATTAATACTTATGGATTCTAAATGAATTCAGAGATAAAATAGTCATATTTATCAGACTGCAAGTAAGTTTTATACATTAGCCTTTACATTAACTTCTGCTTATTTTTAATGGTGATATGTCTTAGCCTTATTAAAAATTAAGATTATGTGTTAATAAGGTTAATAAGGACGTGCTAGGCCTTTTTTTTTTGAGACCAAAATTTACTATGTCACCCTGAGTAGAGTGCTGTGGCATCATAGCTCACAGCAACCTCAGACTACTGGGTTCAAGCAATTTTCCTCCCTCAGCCTCTTGAGTAGCTGGGACTACAGGTGCCCGCCACCACACCTGCCTATTATTTTTTTCTATTTTTATAGATATGGGGTCTTGCTCTGGCTCAGGCTGGTGTTGAACTCCTGAGCTCAAGCAGTCTACCCATCTCAGCCTCCCAGAATACTAGGAGGATTACAGGCATGAGTCACTATGCCTGACCCTGGGCTAACCACTTTTCCCACATTCATCCTACATGCCAACACAGTGTTTCCTAACTTTGGCTCTGCAGTCACATGGAGAAATTTGATACTTTCTTTTTTTTATTTCAAATTAATATGAGGGTACAAATGATAGGTATGTTGCATTTATTAGGTAAGGTTCCTATTGCAGTTGTGCCCCTCATCCAGGAGGTGTGCCATATACCCTTACATTGTGCCCATTAGCTGAGAGCATACCAACTTCCTTCTCTTTTCCTCCCTCCCCCCAACTTGCATTAAATTGAATTTTTCTCTTGTGTGAACCTGTAGTCATTTCGTCTGCTGGCTTCATACTAATATTGGATACTTGCCTTTTCCATTCTTGTGATACTTTACTAAAGAGAATGTTCACCTCTATCTAGGTCAGGGGTCCTCAAACTGCGGCCCGCCGAGGACATTTATCCGGCCCACTGAGTGTTTTTGCCTCCGCTGCCTGTCCTGTTTAGGAGCGGAGTCATCCCGGGGCCGGAAAATCTGTTAGCTGAAAAACCATTGGTTGCATTCCCAAACAAAACATGTGGATTCCCTGGAAAAGTTGCAAAAGGAGTTCCAATTTAGATTTAAAGAGCTTCATCTCCATGAACAGGACATACAGCTTTTCCATAACCCATTTTCTATTGATATTGAAAATGTGGAGGTCAGTCCCTGAAGTCGCCATCCCGGCCTCCCCTCTGCCAGCTGCCCTGGTGTGGCACTGGCGTCCCCAGCAGGTGGGAGCCAGGCGCTGACAGGTGTGGCGGGGGCAGCGGAGCGCTCCTGGGGCTCCGGCTCCAGCTCTGGCTCCATGCAGGTGGCGGCTTTCCAGCTTTTCCATGAGGCTGGCCTCTGGCACCTGGATGCTCTAAGAACATTTCCACTGTTGCTCCAAGGACACACGCAGTGGGATTCAGAATTCCTGGAGAATTGCCTTTGTGAGAAGCTGGAAGTATTTCTTTAAATTCCATCTCTTAGTTTTTCAAAGAAACAAAGAAACCATGAACAACATTAGTAATGAAGAGTTTGACTGCCACTTGCTTAAGGAAAGCAAGGACATTCTGGACCAAAAAAATCAATGAAGTTTCCTCTTCTGATGATAAGGATGCCTTCTATGTAGCAGACCTCAGAGATGTTCTGAAGAAACACCGAAGATGGTTAAAAGCTCTTCCGCATGTCACTCCTTTTTATGCAGTCAAATGTAATGACAGTAGAGCCACTGTAAAACCCTTCCTGCCATTGGGACAGGATTTGACTGTGCTAGCAAGACTGAAATACAATTGGTACAAAGTCTCAGGGTGCCTCCAGAGAGGATTATCTATGCAAATCCTTGTAAACAAGTGTCTCAAATTAAGTACGCTGCCAATAATGGGGTCCAGATG
>CAUYON010191278.1:0-20001 GCA_963573935.1 Arctocebus calabarensis
TGGGAACACACCTACGGTGCATCTTAGCAGGGTACTGGCGAAACTTATTAAAGGTAGAGTATTAATGTCTTTATATAGTGATCAAGGAAATGCCATGAAGGATATCTGTAACAGTATGATCAAAATATTTCTGAATGTATAGGTTTTTGTGTGACCATAAGTTGTCAATTCTTTAGGTAAATACCAAGGAGCATGATTACAATTTCTGGATAAAAAGTACATTTAGTTTTGTGAGAATCTGCCAAAGTGCCTTGCAAATTGGCTCTACCAATTTGCATTCCCACCAGCAATGAATGGGAGTTCCTGTTGCTCCACAACCTGGCCAGCATTTGGTATTGACAGTGCTTTGGATTTTGGCCATTCTAATAGGTATGTAGTTGTATTTTGTTGTTTTAATTTCCATTTGTATAATGATCTATGATGTTGAACATATTTTCATATGTTTATGTGTCACATGTACATATTCTTTAGTTAAATGTCTGTTCAAGTCTTTTGCCCACTTTTAAATGGAGTTGTCTGTTTTCTTACTATGGGGGTTAAATTTGATGCATGAAACATTGTTCTCGAAGGCGCTGGTGGACTGAAAGGCAGCAGCAAATAACAGGATCAAGATTTCCGAGCACACAAAAAAAGACATGTGAACCATTTAGAGGTAATTTTTCCTTCAGATGTATTTCAATCTCAGAAAAACTTGCTGAGAACCTGTTGAGTTAAGAGTTCACAACGGAGAGAATAATAAACTCTCTTACATTGGGATGAGACTGCAAAGGACTGTACTATAAACGTGCAGGGAAGGGAAAGTCCTTGCAGGAATGTCTCTCAGCTTTGAATCATTATTTTAAACTTTCAAATCATTTTGACTTTACATATTGTTTTTTAATTACTATTATTTCAAAATATTAAGGGGTTCAAATGTTTTTGATTACATGGATTGCTTTTATTACACTTGAGTCAGGCTTAAAAGTATGCCCAAACCCAGAATGTGTTCATTGTACCCATTAGGTAGGTTTTTGCCCCGCCAAGCATGATTTCCCCTGAATTTTACTTCCCTCTGCACAGGTATGCTCATCAATTAGTTCCAATTTAACAGTGAGTACATGTGCTGGTTGATTTTCCATTCCATCCCTTAGGATAATTGTCTCCACTTCCATCCAAATTGTTGCAATAGGCCTTACTTCATCCTTATTCATAGCTTAGTACAATATGTACTCTGTGCCCTAAATATACCACATTTTATTCATCCACTAATGGATTGATGGGTTTTTGTGTTGATTCCACATCTTTACCATTGTAAATTTTGCTGCAACAAACATTCAAATGTAGGTGTCTTTTTAAAAAAATGGCTTCTTGTGCTTTGGGGAAAATAATACAGAGTAGTAGAATTGCTAGATTAAATGGTAGGTCTACTTTTAGTCCTTTGAGGAATTCTCATTCTGTTTTTTAATAGAGATGGTAATAATTTGTAGTCCTAACAACAGTATATAACCATTTCTTTCTCTCTACCTCCCCACCAGCATCTAGTGTTTATGGACATTTTGGGGGAGAGGAAATTCTTTGAGGGTACCAAGAACCAGGTTACATTGATTGCATTTGTTAGGTAAAGTCCCTCTATCATATTGTGTCCCTCTCCCAAAAGGTGTGTCACATACCATGATCCCTCAATGGCTCCCACCTTCCCTCTCTCTGCTCTCCCCTTCCCCCACCCCCTACTATGTACTGGGTCATTAAATGAAAGCATTTTAACTGGAGTAAGGTGATACCTCATTGTGGTTTTAAATTGTATTTTCCTGATGATCAGTTATGTTCACCATTTTTCTTATGTTTATTGGCTATTTGTGTATCTTCTGAGAAGCCTCTGTTCACATTTTAATGGTTTTTTTTCCTTTATTTTCTTGTTTATTTGCTCAAATTCTTTATAGATTTAGGTTATTTGCTCTTTATCAGATGCACAGCTTGGGAATATTTTCTCCCATTCCGTGGGCTATTTGCTCTGTTATTATTATCTGTGAAGAAGCTTTTTAATTTAATGACAACCTACTTATTTATTTTTGTCATATGTCATTTTATTTGTTGCTGTGATTGTTGCCACTGGTGTCTTCTTCATAAATTCTTTGCCTACACTAATATCTAGAAGAGTTTTTTTCAACTTTTTTTTCTAGCATTCTTGTATCATGCCTTCCATTTAGGTCTTTTGTCCATCTTGAGTTAATTTTTGTAAGTAGTGAAAATGTTTCTTCAGCACGTGGCTATCCAATTTTACCATTTATTGAATAGGGCTTCTTTTCCCCAAATCTTTTGCTTTGTCAAAGATCAGCTGGCTATGTGTGGATGGCTTTATATCGGAGTTCTCTGTTACGTTCCATTGTCCTAGTTGTCTATCTTTATGCCCATCCCATACTGTTTTGGTTACTATACCCTTTTATTATAGTTTGAAGTTGGGTAACGTGATATCTCCATTTGTTCTTTTTGCTTAAGTTTGCTTTAGCTATTCAGGATCTCTTCTAGTTCCAGACAAAGCATAGAATTGTTTTTTTCTATATCTGCGAAATATGACATTGATATCTTATGGGAGATTGCACTGTATAATGTGTAAATCACTTTGGGTAGTTGTACATTTTAACAATTTAGTTTCTACTGATCCATGGGCATGATATGTTTTTCCATTTGTTTGTGTCATCTACAGATCCTTTCCCATTCTTTGATAGTTTTGTTTGTAGAGATCTTTCATCCCCTTGGCTAAATCTATTTCTAGGTATTTTTATCTTCTTTATGGTTATTGTGAGATGTATTGAGTCTTTGATTTGACTCTTAGTTTGACTGTTTTTGGTGTATACGAATGGTATTAATTTGTGTACATTGATTTTATAACCTGAGACTTTGCTGAATATATTTATCAATTCCAGGATTCTCTCAGTAGAGTCTTTGGAATTTTCTAAATATAAGACCATATCAACAGCAAAAAGAGAGGAGATTGATATACTCCTTCCCAATTTAGATACCCTTTATTTCTTTCTCTTACTTGATTGCTTTGGATAGAACTTCTAGCACTATGTTGAAAAGAAGTGGTGACACGTGGGCATGCTTGCTTCTTCCATTCTTAATGGGAATGCTTTAAGCTTTTCCCCATTCACTATGATGTTGACTGTGGGTTTGTTATACTTGGCTTTAAAAATCTTCAGATGTGTCCCCTTTATGTTTAGCTTGTTGAAGGTTTTTGTTTGAAAAAGTGCTACATTTTATGGAATGCATTTTGTACATCTATTCGGATGATCACATGGTCCTTTTTTTTTTTTTTTTTTGGCTTCCCTTTATGTGATACATCACATTTATTGATTTCTGTATATTGAACCATTCTTGGGATGAAGTCCACTGGTCATGGTGAATTAATATTTTTGATATGGGGAGCCACCTGTGGTTCAATGAGTAGGGTGCCAGCCCCATATACCAAGGGTGGCGGGTTCAAACCCAGCCCCGGCAAAACTGCAACAAAAAAATAGCCAGGCATTGTGGCTGGTGCCTTTAGTCCCAACTACTAGAGAGGCTGAGGCAAGAGAATTGCCTAAGCCCAGGAGTTGGAGGTTGCTGTGAGTTGTGTAATGCCATGGCAATCTACCAAAGGTGATAAAGTGAGACTCTATCTCGACAGGAAAAAAAAAATTTTTTTTGATGCGCTGATGAATACAGTTTTCTAGTATTCTACAGAGGATTCCTTCCTTCTGAATGTTATGGAATCATTTCTAAAGTGTGAGCACCAGCTCTTTTTAGAACTGGTAAAATTTGGCTGTGAATCCATCTACTTTGGACTTATTTTCATTGGAAGCTTTTTATTATTGCTTCAATCTATTTGCTCACCATTGATCTGTGAAGGAATTCTATTTACTCCTGACTGAGTCTTGGGAGGTTGTATGTTTTTAGGAAATTGTCCATTTCCACTATATTTTTGAGTTTCTATGCATAGAGATTTAATAGTATTCACAGATGACATTTTGCATTTCTGTGTTATCAGTTGTAACATATTTTCTTCTTTTTGATTGTGCTTATTGGTTCATTTCTCTTCTATTCTTGGTTAATACAGCAAGAGATTTATTGATTTTGTTTATTGTTCAATGAACCAACTTATTGTTTCATTGATCTTTTGTATTGTTTTGTTTTATTTTCCATTTTATTTACTTTTTGCTCTGACCTTAATTATTTGTTTTCTTCTGCTGGCTTTGGGTTTTGCTTCTTCTTCCTTTGCTAGTTTCTTGAGATGTGTTATTAGACTATTGATATCTCACCTTTCTATCTTTTTGTTGTAGGCATTTAAGGACATGAGTTTCCCCCTTAAGTATAATTTTGTAGCTTGTGTCCCTTTGTCTTTCAGTGTGAGAAATATTTTGATTTCCATCTTAATCTCATTACTGACCCAATAATCATCCAGCAGAAAGTTGTATAATTTCCATGACTTTGTGCAGAATTGAGTGTTGCTCTTGGAGTTTATTTGTAGTTTTTTTTTTATTCCACTGTGGTCTGAGAAGAAACACAGCATGATTTCTATTTTTTTTAACATTTGTTTAAAACTGTTTTGTGGCCTATGATATGATCAAATTGTCAAATTTCCCATGTGCTGATCAAAAGAATGTGTATCCAACAGTTTTGAATAACATGTTCTTTAAATACGTGTTAGACCCGTTTGTTCTAGAGTCCCATTTAAGTCCAGTGTTTATTTATTTTATACTTGGATAACCTATCAGTGGGGTGTTGAAACCCACAGTGCTGCTATTTATCTCCGCTATTTATCCCTTAGTCAAGTACTATTTGCTTTATGAATCTGGGTACTCCTACATTAGGTCATAAACATTTAAGATTATTATGTCATATTATTGAATGTTTTCTTTAGTACTATTTTGGATCTCATTATTTCCTCTTTCCAAAATGATCAAGAGAAATATCAAATGCAAACTAATTTTGAGAAAATGGAGAATAGTGTTATTAGACTCATTCTTTAGTTAGTTCTTATATATTGAATACTAAGATTGGTAATTCTGCATACAATATGAAATTTAAAAAGAAATATAAAACATAAAATAGATATATCATAAACAACACAAAACCTAATGGTATACTTAGCAATAGATTAAATGAGCTGAAGAAAAAAAATAGCACACCAAAATATGCATGGGAAGAAAAGGTCCACAAAGAAACAAAGAGAAATGAAAGGGAAAAATATAGAAAAGAGAAAGAGACATGGAGAATAGAGTAAGACAGTTTTCAAGAAATTGAATCTCAAAAGAAAAAGAGAAATAGAAAGGAACACAGACATTTTTCTGAAGAAATGATGGCTAAGTATCTGGTAAATTGACGAAAGATACCAAGTCACCGATTCAAAACGTGTGACAATGCCTAAACAGGTTAAACAGAAGGAAGCAACATCTCAGGACATCATAGTAAAATTGCTAAAGACAGCTGTTTAATTAGCTAAGAAGAAATCAAATTATGCATCTAATAACATAAATTCAAAATATGTGAGCAAAATCCACAGAATTAAAACTAGAAATAAATCTATAATTATGCTCAGATATCTTAGCATATTTCTCTATAAGTTACTTATAGAACAAAGTGGTAAAAGAAGAGTAAGAGTAATGACAGAATTTACTTATCAAATAAATATTTAAGAGAGGGGCCAGCTTAAATAAATGCTTGATTACTACCAGAGACTCATGAAACTTGGACATGGATTATTAATTGTGTGTGTATTTATTTCACTATTGCATTGGTTTCTACCATCTTCTTCTCCATCTACGTTTCACTACTTCTATTTCCAGTTTTACCAGTTTTCTTTCCCAATACATTATTACAAAGTATCCCAGATCCAGAGCCCCTCTCATTCTCCATAATCACCACTTTCAAAGAATTGTTGACAACCAATATTATTACTTTTTCATCATCATGTTCCTTGTTACATTGTTTCATTCTAGCATACATCCTCCCACTCTGCTAGAAGTTTTCTGGTAGTTCCTTCTGAACTACAACACACAAAATCTTTTCCCTCCATTCCCTCCTAGTAAAGGTACCCACAATATTTCATAGTATTTCAATCATATAATTGTATCATACTCCTTGAGATTTGTTGTCTTTTCTGACACCAAACCATATCTCATTTATCTTGATATCCACATAATTTCTCTCCTCTTTCTTACATTCATTCTTTTTTTCCCTTCCATCTGTCTATTGCACTAATTTCCAAGAATATTCTTTCTTAAAAATTTTAGCTAATTCCATAACATGAGCTATCATCTCCAAATTCATGACTTCCAAATATTTTCTAAGAAATACCTAAATTTCTAATTATATGTTGACTACTTCTAATTGGATTCAACAAATGTAAATTTCCTATAATTATTTAATAAAATAAAATTTATTTTAATTAAAAAATTATTTATTTAAATAATTTGTCACCATTTCTCCTTCTTTTATGCCATGCCCATGGGTTTTATATTTATCTTACCACACTTATTTTTTCATTCTTTGCACCTAAAAAATATATCAAATATTTTTGAGCTATAGATACATAAAATATATATTTATTAGAGAATTACATATAATTTATGTGTACTGCAATTTTTTCTGCATTCGATTGTCCTTATCAACCTTTCCCCACCCTTCTAGAAATCAACACCACTTGAGGTCATAATTTATATTTTCTAAATATTTTGAATCTCACTTACTTCCAGGCATATCACTCCAGGAGGAGTATCTTCCCTGTCTCCCCATAACATGTGACTTGCTTGGACTTACGAGCTGTAAAGGGATGTAATATGTGCAAAATCTGGGCAAAAATTTTTCAAACAAGTGCCTGTCTTATCTTGTCTCTCTTTCCTTATGGCAGTGATAATGAAGAACATTCTAAATAAAATATCCACTATCCTGAGTCTATGAGAAACTGTAATAAACGGAGCCTCCAAAAGCATTTTGGAAATGCGTGGGTGAGAAATAAACCTTTAAAGACCCTGAGATCTAGAAGATTATTTTTATAAAGAAAAATTTTGAACAAATATCTCCTCATCTAAACTTTTAAAAATAATTTTTCTCATTACACAAAATGCAATACTTCTAATAGATTATTCAGAAACGTTGAAAAAACTAGAAAAGAACTTGACCTTACCAATGAAAGGTCACATGCTATTATTTTGAACTTTCTATAAATCATTCTATATGCATATGATTTTTTTACTATTAACATTTGACTCACGTTCACCATTCAAATAAATCACCTATGTGTTTTTAGCAAGAATATATAAATGCAAAAGTGGCTTAAATATGGGATTCAATTAAATAAGAGATTTTAAAAGTGGGAATGTTAAGCATATCCCAAAGACAGACTAAAATGCACATAATACTGATTATATGGTGTGTTAAATAGGTTACAATCTTGGAAGCAAGTTTTAACAGCTAATATAAAAAGGGCAATCCAATGAGTTATATTAGTTATCTTTTTCTTAAGACAAAAGCAGTTAAATAATCAAAATTTACCTTGGATTACAGAGATCAGATTATTTCCTCCCCAACTATTCAAATTGATACTTCTTTTAATGGATTCCATGTAACTCCATGAGAATTGGAGGGTTTAGGGACAGCAGATATGCAAGCCCTTCAGCTTCTATTCGAGTCACATGAGAATAGGGTGATAAGGGAGGGTGGAATTATAAAGTCCATGGCAAAATTTTATGCTGGTTCCTTTATTGACTTTTAATTTTGAAAGGTATCTTCTACATGCTGAATAATGGTGGAATCAAGAAAGGGTAATATCGGTGGGAAAGTAGAGTAATGAGTTAGACACAATCCGGTTTGATTATGGATTTGATTATGAGTTTGCTTTTCAGAGGTTTTTATTAAAAGTGCTATTTTCTCTTTCTTAGCGTGTGTCTTCACTCAATTTTCAGCATTCATAATATGGGTTAAGTTCCCATCCCACATAGCACCCTCATTCTTTGCTTTGTACCGTGCATTACTCCCAGAAGTCTCCTTTACCTAGAGTGCTAGTTTGTAAATAATTCATGATAGGGCATCAATGGGGCTTGACTTTCTGCATTCCTGCCACTGCTTGTCAATAGTTATCACCTGGTTTTCACGTGTATACTTCTGACTTCACTTTTAGCTTGCAGCTCAGCAAAGTTACTTTGCCTTTCATTTGGGCAATAATCTACATTATTATTTTTTTTCTATTCAAGGTCTGAAAAAATATAATTCAGTTCTCTATGCTCTCTCTTATTTTGAATTGTGATATACACTTTATGATTTATAATTTTGGATTATAGCTTATTTCTTATGGATGGGGCACAACTTTTATGAGTAACAAATTTCAGATGCATCATAACTTCAGCTTTATTTTTCCGTAATAATGTATAATTCAAGTCCAATTTCAAGTCTAAAACCAAATTTGGTTCTTAAAATTAATCTAGTTACCTTCAAGTGTAATCATCATTTCAGACTTCACCCAACATTTTTCACTAACCTCTTTTATCTTCCCTCCAGAATTACATTTCAAATTCCTCCTGGCCTATGTATCCCCTTGAATCTGAAACAGGTAAAACCACACGACTGAGCATCTGTACATCCTGGTCCCATCAGGGACTCAAATGTATCATCTGAGATGTCTGATTGTCAGCCTTATCATGACACTACATGAATATTTGCTGAAACCTGAAGACCAAGACAATTTCAGAACAGATTCCCATTTCACATTCTGTGGCAGATTCTCTACAAATTTCTTTGCCTTTTTCAGCACCAGAGAAAATGTGGTTGTTTTCTAATAATACTCTGGTGGCCCAGGACTCTTCGTGGGAATGCCTCTGCTGTGCACCACCAGACGTTCTTGTGTGTTCGATTTGTCCCAGCATGAGACTCATCTGATATAGGGAAATACCTGAAAGTCTGATGCCGTCAGGGTGCCATCAGGGTTTTAGAGTGTCTCTTCCACTTTCAGATTTGCCTCATGCATCTGGAGAACTCCTTCACCGTGTTCTCCCCTGGGAGCTACTGCCCTTCCTTCTCAGAACCCATCTCTCGCAACCTTTCTCTTCTTTTTTTTTTTGCAGTTTTTGACTGGGGCCAGGTTTGAACCTGCTACCTCCGGTCTATGGGGACAGCGCCCTCCTCCTTTGAGCCACAGGTGCTGCCCACCATTCTCTTCTCTTGCTCATGGAATCTGATTCAGTTTGGATATTTGCCCCCCCATATCTCATGTTAAAATCTGATCCCCGGTGTTGGATGTGGGGCCTGGTGTGAGGTGCTTGTGTCATGGAGCCAGATCCCTCACGAGTGGCTTGGTGCCTCCCCCACGATAGTGAGTGAACTCTCACTTCAATAGTTCCCAGGGGAGCAGGTTGTTTATAGGGTTTGGCATCATTTCTTCCCTCACGTCTTCCATCTCTGATCATGTGACAGATGCTCCCCCTTCATCTGCCATTGATTAGAAGCTCCCTGAAGCCCTCAACGGAAACAGATGCTAGTACCACGCTTGTACAATCTGTGGAACAGGGATCCAAATAAACCTCTTCTCTTTATAAATGACCAAGTCTCTGGTATGCCTTGATAGCAACACAAAGCAGACTAACACACGATCTTTATCCAGTTCACGGTGGGAAAACTGGCACCTACGTCATACTCATTATTCTCATGCATGTATTTAGTCTATAGACATTTTGTCCCACATACTTCAAAATCCTTTTTTGTTTTAGACAGAATCTCACTTTATCACCCTGGGTAGAGTGCCATAACGTCATAGCTCATAGCAACCTCAAACTTTTGAGCTCAAGTGATCTCTTTGTCTCAGTCCCCTCCCTGGGACTATAGATACCTGCCAAAATGCTGTGTTATTTTTTAGAGACAGGGTTTCCGCTCCAGCTCAGGCTGGTCTTAAACTCCTGAGCTGAGGCAATCCACCTACCTTGGGCTCCCAGACTGTTAGAATTACAGGCGTGGGCCACCGCTCCAGGCTACATACTTCAAAAATCTTATGACTCAAATAAGGCAACTTTAGAAGATTAAATTCTTTCAAATTATTATCCATGCTATGAATTTCGGAAAACTATTATTGAGTTCAAAAATCAGACGAACTTGACACTTTTCTCTGCTATTCTTCAGTTCAACCTTTGTTGCCCGAGTCAGTATTCTTAGATTACATATCTGTTGTCTGAAATAGGGAGACAGGATGGTCATAAAATAGAATTCCACTGATGAATATAAAAAAATCACTGGGCTGTACTTATTGTTTGCTTGTTGCATTAAATATAGAATTAGTCTCCTCTTGTAATCCTTTTGTGTGTTTGTTCTTACTGGTTCTGGTTAAAATAAAAATGAGGAGTAAAGTAAAAATGTCTTCATTTCTGTATCTCTAACTTAATTCCCATCAGCTTGGAAGTAGGCAGATGTCTCTGATTGAAAATAATTATCATCCTGGCAGAACGTCCCAGCTACTGCTTTAGTTCCTTTCTTTCATTTCCAGTCTTCTTCCAAGAATCCTCAATGATATTAGTTCATGTTTTCACTGCACTTATCTTTTATAACAAAATATTTTCTTTAAAAGAAATGTTAAATAACTAAAGCATTTTACTATTGCAAAATTTAAAAACCCAAACATGACCTAACCAGTTCCAACCTGTCTGGTTATTATCTGTCTCTCTAGTTATATTTCATCTCATGTTTCCTTTTGGTTTAATATCTAGCAGTATATCCTTCGTTCAGATTTTTAAGTTTCTTCCTTGCCCCAAGCCTATTTCCTCTTCTGAATTTCTTTCCCTCTCTTTGCTTGTTTGTGTTAAATACTATCTCAGTTGACACTTGCTCTTGAAGCATTTTTTAATTTATGGTCACTTAATACTGCAAGTTTCTTTTTAATAGCACTATCATAATATATTACACACATTTGTAAGTAGTCTATTAAGATCTAGCTTCCTTCCTAACCCAAGAATCATATATGTTCAGAGTTTCCATATTGTATTCCTGTAAATCGGTATAGTTATTTGTTAATAATGAACATTCAAGAAATATGTACTAAAAGAAAGAATTAATCTTTTTTCCAAAAAAACTATGATTTTCAACCAAATGCTATCTAAATAATTTAGTGTAAAAATCATTACTTCTTATTTCATTTTGTTATTCTTTGTGATAATTCTGAGTAGATTTTTTTAGTCATTGCCCTGATTTTACCATTTTTATATTCACTTCCCTCAAAAATATTATAAATTTAAAGCATAATAAAAGGAATTGTTTAGGTAATAAGCCTAGTGGTCAGTACCAATTTTTTAAATTTAATCCAAATTAACACAATGGTAAACATCATTATTGCTCTTCATGGTGAATAATTTATATCATTAATTTTATATGGAAGTAGGTATTTTTTTCAACTATTGCACAACTTTTAAAATAAAATAGTCTTCAATGACCATATAAACTTCCATTTACGATCATCTCATCCTTTATCTGTTGCTGAATATTTATTTTCCAGTTTTGTGTATATTAATGATTGCTCAAATCAATAAGTGCTCAGAATAAGCAATACCCATGAGATGTAATGGAAAAACTAAGTAGTTTCTTTCACACTCCCTCTGAAATCACTCAGTGGTAAAATTTCATGACTTTTCTAGTCACTTTTAAGTAGGAGAAAGTCTTATTGCAACTTTAAACAGCCAAATGTGTTTTCAAATTTGTTATTAAATATTTACCATCAGGTAATAATCAATACTCTGAGTTTCATTGAAGGATAGTCCTCTCCAGCTCTCTCAGACCTGGTTTGACATGGACTGTCCAACTTCAGGAATTAAGGGTGGTTGGCTTTTTTTTTTTCTCCTGATTCTCCTCCATCTTCTAGCTCCTGATTGTTTTGTTTGTTTTCCCTCTTGGGTTGGAAAAGAAATAGACGGAAAAGCTAACGAAAATGAGATTTCTTCACTTGCTTGGCACTATCGTAAGCTATCTTAGTACCTTTGAGACCTAGATGTTCAAAGGCAATCCTTTTGTTCAAAGACCTAGAAGATGTTCAAAGGCTATCTTTTTTTTTTTTTTTATACAGAGTCTCACTCTGTCACCCTTTAGCTCAAAGTCTTGAGCTCAAGCAATCCTCTTGTCTCGGCCTCCCCCATAGCTGGGACTACAGGTGCCCACAACACCACCTGGCTAGTTTTTTTTTGTTTTGTTTTGTTTTTTGTAGAGACAGAGTCTCACTTTATTGCCCTCAGTAGAGTGCTGTAGAGTCACAGCTCACAGCAACCTCCAGCTCTTGGGCTTAGGAGATTCTCTTGCCCCAGCCTCCCAAGTAGCTGGGACTACAGGTGTCCGCCACAACACCCAGCTATTTTTTGATGCAGTTTGGCCGGGGCCAGGTTTGAACCCGCCACCCTCAGTATATGGGGCTGGCGCCCTACTCGCTGAGCCACAGGCGCCTTATATGTAGCAGAGATGGGGTCTCACTTTGCTCAGGCTGGTCTCAAATTTCTGAGCTCAGAAAATTCACTCACCTCAGCCTCCCAGAGTGCCAGGATTACAGGAATGAGCCACTACACCCAGCAGTGAATATATGTCTAAGTGTGCCATGAGCCACTGGGAGGGACTTTCAACTGTATGTTGCATAATGCGTCTTTCAAGGTCACTTATTTCTATGTGCCCCTAGTAATGGAGCCAATTCTCCCTCAGCTTCCAAAAGGTGAGAGTTCACCCTTTGAGAAGGTACATCTGGATAGGATCCATTGTGACCTCTCATCATCTTCTTTTTTTATTTCACTTGGCCTATTTTATGGAATAGAGCAAAAACTCAAGTATTTGTTATGTCACCAGATTCTTTTACTGCAGTCATGTCTATGCAGTAGCATCTCTCTTTTCCCTATGACTAAAATATTTAGCCACTTCATCCCTCATCCTTTGTCTTCTTGCCATAATTAGTCCACAGTATGTCATTCGTGGCCAGAAAACAACATGAAGCTCTTTCTGGGGTGCACTGATGTCTGTCTCACAAAATTGAGGTAAGAGTAAGTCCTATCCTTCACCTTTCCAATGAGATTAAGGTATGGAACACAGAAGAGTTCTCTCTAAAGATATCTCATCTATTTTTTTTGTCTGTATCAAAAAAAAATGAATCATTTAAGCTGCAATCATATGTAAAGTTTCTGATTCCTAGACACTTTGATATCTGTACATAGTGGTACATGTCATAATCCACTTTGGAATTTACATCTATTATGTTCTTTTGTTAGCCAAAACAATCGCAGAGAGAGTAAACACATTTTTGCACAAAAATATTATCAGCAGAAAATGTTTTCAGTTATTAGCCAAAGACTGTGGCTATTTTAATACTCTTAGTATACACCTGCCAGGTGCTCCAGACAATTGAGCACTAATTGATATTCACCTGCTGGAAAGTACTCTCAAAGAGTGAACATTACTTTAAATATTTGTCAGTTAGTTATTTTATTGTTTTAATTCCCTTTCTTTAATTATTATTGGTTGTGAATATATTTTTGGTATTCACTGATAATTTTTTTTGTTTTTTGTTTTTTAATTATTTTTTTTAAATCATAACTTTGTACATTGATGCATTTATGGGGTTCAGGATACTGCTTCTATGTATAATGTGAAATGCTTACATTGAACTAAGTAACACATCCATCACAATTATACTCATTTCTTAATAGTTGTGAAATGTACCATTGCATCATACACATTAGGTGAGGTTCCCCTAAGTACCTTCCCTCTTCCCACATCCCCCCTCCCCTCTGCTCCTCTCTCTCTCCTCTTCCCTTCTACTCTCTGGACTATAGTTATGTTTTGCCATTCATATGAGTGTGTAGATGATTATATATTGATTTCATAGTAGTATTGAGTACTTTGGATATCTTTTTTTCAATTCTTGAGATACTTTACTAAGAAGAATATGTTCCAGCTCCATCCAGGTAAACATAAAAGATGTGAAGTCTCCATCTTTTTATGGGCTGCATAGTATTCCATGGTGTACATATATCACAACTTGTTAATCCCGTCATGGGTTGATGGGTCCTTGGGCTGGTTCCATGTCTTGGCTATTATGAATTGGGCTGCAATAAACATTCTGATGCAAATGTCTTTGTTCTAAAATAAATTTGATCATTTGGGTATATTCCTAGTAGAGGAATTGCAGGATTGAATGGTAGGTCTACTTTTAGTTCCTTGAGTTTTGTCCAAACTACTTTCCAAAAAGGTCATATTAGCTTGCATTCCCACGAGCAGTGTAGAAGCATTCCCTTCTCTCCTCATCCATGTCAACATCTGTGGTTTTGGGACTTTGTGATGTGGGCTAATTTTACTGGAATTAGACAATATCTCAAAGTGGTTTGAATATCAAAAATATTAAGTGGGAGAAAGACTCCCTATTAACAAATGGTTCTGGGTGAACTGGCTGGCGACCTGTAGAAGACTGAAACTGGACCCCCACCTTTCACCATTAACAAAAATTGATTCTCACTGCACAAAATATCTAAACTTAAGACATGAAACTATAAAAACACTAGAAGAGAGTGTGGGGAAAACACTTGAAGAAATTGGCCTAGGGGAATATTTTATGAGGAGGACCCCCCAGGCAATTCAAGCCACACCAAAAATATGTTACTCGGATCTGATCAAACTAAAAAGCTTTTGCACAGCCAAGAGCACAGTAAATAAAGCAAACAGACAACCTTCAGAATGGGAGAAGATTGTTGCAGGTTATGCTTCCAATAAAGGTCAGATAACTAGAATCTACAGAGAACTCAAAGTAATCAATCAGTAAAGAATAAATAACCCCATTGCTATGAGGGCAAGAGACTTGAACAGAAACTTCTCTGATGAAGACAGGTGCATGGCCTATAAACACATGAAAAAATGCTCATCATCCTTAATCACTGATACATTTCTGGAGGTTTTTTTTACCATGTCGTTGCTTATTTTTCTATTGGAATAATATCATTTCCCTATTAATTTTCAGTTCCTTTAAATATCCTAAGAGTATTCATTCCAAACAGATCATATGCTTTGCCAACATCTGTAGTTTGTTCTACATTTCCCTGGGAGCCTTATAACTAACCCTGAACTCTAAAGGCTTCCTTATGTCTCCAACCTCTACAACAAACTTCAAAACTCACTGTTCACTTATCACATTTTTATCATGTAACCTTACTGTTCAAACAAACACAGCCAAAGTAGGTAAAACTCAACCTGTGATTCAGAGTCCTCAAAATAACACCATTAGCAGAAATAACAATGGTAATTACAATTTGTATTGAGCATTGTTGTAAGTGTTTTATATTCTTTTCTTATTTGAACCTCCAAACAATTATATGAGATAGCACTATTATTATCATACCTATTTTTAAAAATGAGAAAAATAGTTAAACTTTGGGAATTAGTATGGCAGATTGAGTAATGGTCCACCAAGGATGTTCACATCTCAACCCCTAAAGAATGGAAATATGTTACCTTACATGACAAAAGAACCTTTGCAGATATGATAAAGAATTTTGAGTAGGAATGCTAATGCTAAGTTATTGGCACAAGCACTATAATTACAAGGATGCTTTACAAAGATGCTTATAAGAGGGAGATGATAGTGTCATAGTCCAAGATGATGGAACAACAGAAGCAGCCAGAAAAGAAGAAAGAGTTGAATATTCTGTGCTGCTGATTTGAAGATAGAGAAATGGGCTATGAGCCACTAAATATAGGTGGTTTCCAAGAACTGGAAATCACAACAATACAGATTCTCCCATAGCACCTCTAGATGAAATATAGCCCTGATGATCCATTTTCAACTTCAGACTTCCAGAATTGGCAGAGAATACATTTGTGTTGTTTTAAACCACTAATTGGGGTAATTTGTTACTGCAGCAATAGGAAATGAATACACGGGGTCACTTGACTAGTGAGTAATGAGGTAGTGATTTTAATGCTTTTGTATTTGATTTCTAAGTCCATGATCTTCCTTTTTAAATGACCAGCACCTTTCCAACTGAACGAATAAATGACAGGGACATGACCATATCATTTCAAATAGTTAATATCACTGTATTTCAACCTTTTTTTCAATCTGTCGGTTGAACCTATAGTCAAATATCCACAGCACACTTAAATTATGTTTACCAAAAAAGAACAGTAAAAGAAAGAATATACTTACTGTGCTTTGAACTTCTTTTGAAAATAATATAATTGATAATCTTTAAAAATTGGGGGGGGCACTCCTAAGATCCTTTCATGCCACCCCAGTTGAAAATCACTGGTTTATATCATTCTTAAATCATGTGTCAAATAATTTACCTCTCTATTTTCTTCAAAAGACATATATCTTACAGTTCACCCAGACTGTTGCTTCCTGAAATGCTAACTTCAGTTCATCAAGTATATTCTGTGTTTACTAATTTTATAGTGGAAATCCTGCCCCTCACCATCCACACACACTGGATGGGCCATTTCATCCCCACCCAACTCAAGCACGACTTCCGTCCCGAATGCAATCCTGATCTTTCAGTATCTGTGACTCCTCGTCCCACTCTGTGTCTCTGTCACAATCTTTCCTCCTACTGTGCCATGTGTTACAGCTATTCATAACTGCCTTCTTCCTCTATTAGACTTTGAGTTGCCTGAATGTGTGGATGATATTTATCTCTTTTTTTTATAACCATGAGTTTCTAGTTCAGAATATGGCTTCGGGTAGGTGATCAGTAAAAATATGTCTAACTATTATTGCTTAAAACTGTGTCTTTATAAGCCAGCTCTCACCCATTTAATAACTTCTACTTCTGCCACAAGGCTTTAATAAATATAGTGAAAGCCCCAAGAATGCACTTTGGGGTCAAATATATTGAGTTCAATCCTCTTCTCCACAAATATTGCTGAAATGAGCCTGGATTCCATCCCAGTTTCTGTCAAAAAGAACTTTATAGGCAACTCCTGGCTTTGGCTAAGGCCTTTATCCCAGAGACTCAAAGGCCATTACAGCTGAAAATGCTTCAAATCATAACAGAAAAGGAGGATATATTACTAAATTATGTGAACTTTTTAAAATTCAATGCATCAATCATTCTCTTTAAAACTATAAATTCTCCAAATAGTACAAACATTTATGAAGTAAAGAAAATTATTTTATATCTTGCTGGTTACCATAAAAAAACTCATGACTTATTTTTAAAATTTTCTATCTTATATTCTTACATTATTAGGTTTCTGATTGGAAACGACTCATATGCAAATAATATTTTTCTTAATATTATAGGGGAATTTTTACTTTTTATAGATGTAAATACCTACACAGACTATTTCAGATATTGATGTGAATTCTTCTCCCAGACATTTTCATGAAACCCTGGAACTATCCTGATACTTATTTATTTGTCTTATGCCTTAACATGTGGGTTCTTGATATTGTCATAGTAGTTACTGAAAAGTCTTAAACATGTATGTTCCTCATGGGGTCTTATAAAAGTTGAAAAATTATTTATATGTTTTTATTGATCAGAGAGGTATATATGTATATAAATGCCTAGATGATCAATGTTTATGTTGACTTATCATTTATTTCTGAATCCATACATGAAGACCTCCAAGAGTGTAACTATATCAGCATAGAAATTTTATAATTGTGCATGGGACCTATTATTATAATTTTATGTTTTCATGCCTGAGGAAATACTTTAAAAAGTTAACATCAAACACTTTGTTTTGGTTAAAATACCCTATACCAACACTTGCCCCATTCTTGGCTGCTGACTGATTCATTCCTAAAGCCATATGCTTTGAACGTTTGTGGTAGATCATTTATAGGATATAATTTAAAAAAACAGATACTCAATGCCTGTTTTTTCCCTAAGGGGTCTCTAGAAGAAAGCTATCTGCTCCTTCACAACCCCCATCTTTTCATAGGTTAGAGCCTTGCGTACTACCTGGACATTCCAGCATTCAGAAATTGAGGAATATTCCTGAATTAACTATTTTTACCATGTAGATGAATGTACCCATTTGGGAGGTTGATGGGGAGGGAAGATTAAATCGAATATTTGGAGACCTTAAGAAGTTTACTGTTGATATTATTATTGGCCAATATATTTTTAAAGTGCCTATGCTGAAATATTCAAAACATACTGCGGTTACTGTTTTGTGCAAAACCATTGACAATCCTATAGTTAGGCAATCTTGGTTTAAGTCCTTGCCTAAGTACTTAAAGTTCCCTCATTTGTTACACTGAGAAAAATCCACTCTGACATTTCTGTGAGAATTATAAGTGATATTTTCCACAGGTCCTGATATGTAATAAGCATTTCACAAATAAAATTGTTATTTATTCCTTGCTTACATCTGTAGAAAGAAAAATAAGCTAATTTTTTTTTCTTTTCATCATCATTGTGAATGACACGTAACATTCAAGTTTCCCCACATCAGGCTTGGTTTTTTAAAAATCTAAGTTTTAATTAAGAGGAAAAGTTTTAATATTGTTCTCTTACTCTGCAATATTGTTCTCTTTCATGCTGCAATGGTACTTGATACAATCTAGTTTACATTTCTTGCAGGTCTGGAGTCTGGGAAGTCCAAGAACAAGGCCCTGGCATCTGGCAAGGCTTCCTTACTTAATCCTCACATAGCAGAAGACAGAGGCAAAAGCAAGCAAGAGAATGAATCCACTCCCAGGAGTCTTTTTGTGATGACTTTCATCTATCCAAGAAGATGAAGTCCTCCTGGTCTAAATACCTCCCAACACTGGGGATGAAATTTGCTTAGTTCTGGGAGACACATTCAAACCATAGTAAATGTCAAATATTTTTTGATTAATTTTGAAAGTGATATTCTGGAATGGTTGTAAGATTATTAATAGGGGGGCAGCACCTGTGGCTCAGTGGGTTAGGCACTGGCCTCATATACCAAGGGTGACAGGTTCAGACCCGGCCCTAGCCAAACTGCAACAACAACAACAACAACAACAACAAAGTCGGGCATCATGGCGAGTGCCTGTAGTCCCAGGTACTCGGGAGGCTGAGGCAAGAGATCACCAAAGCCCAGGAGTTGGAGTTTGCTGTGAGCTGTGTGACACCATGGCACTCTACCGAGGGCGATAAAGTGAGACTCTGTCTCAACAAAAAAAAAAAAAAAAAATTATAAATAGATATTGTGCATATAGACTGACAAGAATAATTATCAGAATAGTGATAAAAAGCAAGATATGGTAGCTGGGGAACTTTAAGGAAAGAAAGAAAATTCAGAGTGTTGTTTAAATAATATGTGAAATCCATCCACTATCTTTATTTCTCGTCCCCCAAATAAAACTTGTAGATCATAGAATGTAGACAGTCTACATCATTTTTCAATGTTTCCAAATTGAGTATTTAAGTGTAACTACGTGTGTACACCCGCCTGCTCCTTTTTTCCTGACTGCAGTGAAGTACTAAGGTAGGATATTGAGCAGTTTAAGACAGCTGGTTTAATGTAAGTTACTCAAAATAATTTATGACATCTTCTTACCTATCCTATCATTTCTAGTGCTTAGTGTTATTGTTCAAGCAAAAAGAGGGGTTAAGAAAAAAAGAGGGAACAATACGAACTTCAGGGATCCACTTCCTATGAAATGTAAATAAAGCAATTTATGCTAACTAAACTCATGAAAAAAAAGCTGTCCACTGAAGCAGATGTCCACTCCTGCAGGAAGTTTTTAGCAAATGAAACTGGGCAGAAGCAAGGCTTTCTCCTCTCTGCCTTTAAACCTTAAGGACATCAATGTCCTTTTTCAGTGTTTCTAAATTGAATATTTAGAACCTGCAGTAAAGTTGACTTTGTGTCTTTCTTTCCATTCTTTCATATTTATATATTTTTTCAATATAGTGAATGTCTAACTCGCTTTTATATGCTTAGCTCAATGAATATTTGTTGAATTATTTTTGTAACAAAGTTTAGCTTATAAAATAAAATACTTTTTTTTTTAATATAGAATACAATTTTCCAGCATGCCTCTCTAGTGCCTAGAGTAATTTTATTTGC
>CAUYON010191289.1:0-21661 GCA_963573935.1 Arctocebus calabarensis
GCCTGTAGTCCCAGCTACTTGGGAGGCAGAGGCAAGAGACTCGCTTGAGCCCAGGAATTGGAGGTTGCTATGAGCTGTGATGCCATGGCACTCTATGCAGAGTGACAGCTTGAGGCTCTGTCTCAAAAAAAAAAAAAAAAAAAAAAAATTTCTGATTGTATATGAAGCACATTCTGCCCTATGATTGCACCAATGTACACAATTATGATTTAGTAAAATTATTAAAAACAAACAAAAAACAGCCCAATAACAGCAACAACAATAAAACTCATTAGAGATGAGGAGAAATCTGCAGATGTGACAGAATACCCTGCAGGGTCAATCAGAGGCTGTGAAGTTACAGTACCTTCCATAGCATCCACACTTACTTCTCTTTCTGTGTCCAGACCTGGTGAGAGTTTTCCAACCCAGTGGTGTCATCCAGCACAAAAGGCATCTCGAGTTTATTAGTCATGCTGGGACTTAAGATCCTGTGTGTCTGGGGATCCCGCAGAGGTGTCTGAAAAGTCACCTGTTAGGGAGTGAGGAGAAAGCACTTGTTTGCTAATTCACATCCTTACAACCATGTTGGCAGCTCTGTGTCATCAGAGAACCAGGTCCCAGGGCAAGGTGATAGGCCACACATGGTAGAGTCCACATTTACCTTCATAGCTTTGGCCAGGTTCTTGGGTGGCACATTTTCTTTCTGTGATGGACGAAGAACAGACAAGCTTCCGGTAAGTTGTGGTGGTGAAAACAGGAAGTCGGAGCTTTCTGTACTTTTTTCACTGGTGACGTTTTCGCCATTTAGGACCTGCAGACTCATTCTAGAAGAGCAAAACATCTTGTGTCAGTATGAGGATAACATCTGGGTACAGATGTGACCCAGGCGCAGAGAACTCCAGAGTGTTGTAGAAAGACATCCCCTTCCTGAACAGATATGGTCAGCACCCTGGAGCTCACTTGTCACAGGTGTCCTCTGCTAAGCATGGCACAGAGAACCTCAGAGAGGGCCCCTGGCCTGCTTCAGGAACTCTGACTCTCCAGCCTGGCAGGGGGACTTTCAGAGATGACAGAAAAAAAACCCCAAAAAACCCAAGTCCCCGTAACAACTCCTACTGCTGGGTTACTGTCAGGGAAAAGGAGACAGGAAATCCTGGCCTGCAGGAAAACCAGATGAACCAGGGCAGCCCTGGTCTCCCAAGGCCTCTGCATGAACTATGGGGTACCAGAGGGAACAGAGACAGACACAGTCCAGACAGGTGCCAAAAGCATAGAGGCTCAGAGGGGACAGCCAGGAAATGGAGAATTACAGGGTGAGTGCCCAGGAACTTCTTTCTACATCAGGGGTTCCAGCCAGGCCCAGAAAGTTCTAGAATGCTCCACTCCTGCCTCTCGGATTCTTGCACTAGTCACTGACGTGTTTTTTCCCACCATTTCCACCTACAGGATTCCAAATCTAGGGGCTGGTAGAGAACCAAGTGTTAACCTGCCCAGAGGGGCACCATAGCCACTTCTGGGAGGTCAGAAGTGTCCTGGGAAAGCCACTTAGTGCCGGTGGACAGAGAAGGGCAGGAGAGCAGTGGGGAATCCACGGGGTCCTGCAGCCAGGGCAGGAGGCAAGACCCTGCCCCGGACAGCGGGCCCGTGGAGGGGAGGAGCGAAGACAAGTCAAAGGCAAGGCTGAGACCGGGTGACGGGTACGGGGAGCGGGTGCTCCCTCACCCTGAGGTGCGCAAGCCTAGAACCAGGGACATGGTGACCGAGGAAACCTTTCTGCCAGCCCTGGCTGGGAGCCCTCCGGCAGGCGGGGTTTTTGTTGATTCCAGGGTCCGGAGCCGGGGTGGGGGCACCGCTGGGGTCGGGCCTGGCGAAAGGCTCCGAGAGACACACGCACAGGAGAAGCGCGAGTGAGCTCCTGGCCGCGGCGCCGGGCTCTGGCGGGGCCCGTTGGCGCGGCGGGGCGGGCGGAGGGGACGCTTCCGGGAGCCGCGACCGGCGGGAACCGAAGGGCCGAGGCCGGCGGCAGCCACGTTCTGAGGATCTTCAAGAACCCGAGACCCTCGAGGGGGAAACGGGAGCCGCCCATCTACCTGCCCGCCACTGCCGGGCTCCGGGCCCGCACCGCCACCGCGAGGAATGAGGGGAGTCGCGCCGCTCCGCCGGGGCCGAGTCCGGGGAACCGAGGCCGGTGGTAGCCGCCGACGCCGCGCCCGTGAATTCAAACGCCGACGGTTGACTCCGCGCGGCCAATCAGAGAGAAGCTGGGGCGGGATCACGCGAGTGACCAATGGGAAGCCCCGTTAGCCGGCCCCGCCCCTCGCGCTCCTGCAGTTCCGCTTCCGGGGGCGCCGGTTCGCTGGAGGTGGCTGGAGCTACAGAAACCGCCGGCTCGCGGAGGAGAGTGGCTGCTCGGCGGCGAGCCTTGGGCGCGGGACCCACGACGGTCCCATGGTCCTCGGGCGCTGCGGCGGCAGGGGCGGGGCTGAGAGACACTGGCTCGGGGCTAAGTTCCCCCAACTATTACGTGTAGCGCCCCCGTAGGGCGGCCTGGCGGACAGTTCACGGCTCTTGGCTGAACTGAGGTCTCCGAGGCTCCGTCTCCCAGAGTCGGTGGCGGCCGGGCAGCGGGATCCCCATCTCGCAGAGTGCTTGATGGGCATTCTGACGAAGGGGAACGCCATCTCCTAGACTGCCGTGTGTGTAGCTCCTCCATCTCCCCGACTGCCCCGCGGGCGGTCTGACGGAGGAAACTCCTAGGAATGTACCGGGGACGGCAGGACGTGTGGGCAAGGACCCCAGCCCCCGGAATGCCCCGCGGGAGGCGTGACGGTGGCGGGGTGGTGGTGGTAAATCTTCCCCCGGGTCCCTGATGGGGTTGAGGGGAAAACTCCAACTCCCAGATCGCTCCGCGGCCAGCAAGATGGGGGTAGGGGGCGCCTGTGGGCGGTACGACGGAGGCGACTCCATCTCCCAGAATGTACCGGGGGGCGGCGTGACGTAGGGGAGGGACTCCATCTCCCAGAGTGCCCCACGGCGGCCGGGCGGCGGCGGTGGCCGCAACCGACCCACCGGGACTGGACGCTCCGGTCTCTCGCTCGCACCGGGGTGGAAGGTCTCGCTGGACGATTTCCGGCGACAGCGCGATGGATAGCCCCGAGGTGACCTTCACGCTGGCCTACCTGGTGTTCGCCGTGTGTTTCGTGTTCACACCCAATGAATTCCATTCGGCTGGGCTTACAGTGCAGAACCTGCTGTCAGGCTGGCTGGGCAGCGAGGACGCCGCTTTCGTGCCGTTCCACCTGCGCCGCACGGCTGCCACACTGCTGTGCCACTCGTTGCTGCCGCTCGGTGAGGCGCCTCCTCCGGCTTCTCGCCGGGGACCAGGGGCGGCTGGGCTTCTCCAGGGTGGGCAGTGCCGCCAGCGCTGGCTCACCAGGGCCAGAAACCCAAGTTCAGGTCCCTGGGCAGGGATGCTTAGGCCTGCTGGGCTCACGTCCTAAACCGCAGGCGTGGCTGTGGTCGCAGAATCGGCAGCCGGTATGCGTATGTGTGGGGGTGGCAGGTGCCAGTTTCGCGAACCAGCGCGAGGAGGGAGAGTTGACCTGAGCGGAAATAGTGAAATAAAACCAAGAAAGACAGGAAATGAGGAGATAGGATGGCGTCGGGAGGATGACTCGGTTGATGGCTGCAGCCAGCACCCCAACCATGGAAACAGCTTTATACAGTATCTTAACAGGGTTGCATTAATCTTAACACCTGAGATAGAGACCATCTTAAAGAGGTAAAACTGCACGCTTGCCGATAACAAGGAAAGTATGCATGGGCTACTTTACTTCTGGCAGGTGAAAAGACTGTTAAAGGAGAAGCAGTTCCCAGGCTGTGGGGGGCCCTGCCACCTCATATCCCTTCCCCACATGCCAGGGTCGAGGGCTCCATGAAAGATGGGTGTGGGCAGGGCAGCAGAGGCGGACAGCCTGGTCTGGGGGCCTGGGTCCCAGGTTCTAGCTAAGAACCAGCTGGCTGGAGGATGGGGAGGAGCATCAGGTAGGACCTCTCTGGAAGATGGGTGCAGATGCTGGTGGCCCTTCTGCTGTGGTCACAGCTCTGTGAACCCAGGAAAGGTGACCCACTAGTGTGGTGATGAAACGATCTGGGCCCCTGGGAGCTGGAGGCAGGAGTGGGGGACGCACTCTGGGCCTGCATTGTAGAGAAGAGGGCTCTCTCCCTCTTGAGAGCCCACGTCTCTGCTCCTGAGGGTTTAGCCCGCCACCCCCAGGCAGATGAGGAAAGTGGGGCCCTGAGGCTGGGTGTCAGGAGTCAGGTTACTCCTCAGGACTGTGGGGGAGGGGGAGGGCTTCTACAGCTCCCTGACCCATTATCCAGGGAAACCCAAACTTAGGGAGCAGAAGTGACACACTGGGGCCAAATCCAGAGCAGACAGAAGAGCTTTCTTTTTTGTTTTTGTTTTTTAGCTGGCCCATGCCCGGTTAGGTTCTAACACACCAGCCCTGGTGCATGTGTCTGGCGCCCTAAGCATGAGCTACAGGTGCCCCCCAAACATTCTTCTTATTATTTTTATTAAGTCATAAACACATAGATCACGTATACACTAATGCATTTATGGGGTGCAATGTGCCGAGTCTCACTCTGTGGCCCTTGGTAGAGTGCTGTGGCGTCACACCTCACAGGAACCTCAAATTCTTGGGCTTAAGTGATTCTCTTGCTTCAGCCTTCCAAGTAGGTGGGAATACAGGCCCCCACCACAAACGCCCGGCTATTTTTATGTTGCAGTTGTCATTGTTGTTTGGCTGGCCCAGTCTGGGTTCGAACCTGCCAGCCTGGGTATATGTGGTCAGTGCCCTACTCACTGAGCTACAGTTGCCGCCCAACATGTTTTTATTTTATTTATTTATTTTATTAGGGATTCATTGAGGGTGCAAGAAACCAGGTTATACTGATTGCATTTGTTAGGTAAAGTCCCTCTTACAATCGTGTTTTGCCCCGAAAAGGTGTGGCACACCCCAAGACCCCACCCCACCTTGCTCCTTCCCTCTAGAAGAGCTTTCTTTTATTTGTAACTTTCTTAGAAAAGCTCTCAAGCCTCATAGACATGTTACTTACTTATTATGTAAAAGATTACCTGAAAATGTAGGGGGTCTTTCTCCAAAGTTTACTATTTTCTTTTTTTTTTTTTTTTTTTTGAGACAGTCTCACTATGTAGCCCTTGGTAGAGTGCTGTGGCATCACAGCTCACAGATACCTCAAACTCTTGGGCTTAAGCGATTCTCTTGCCTCAGCCTCCCAAATAGCTGAGACTACAGGTTGCAGTTGTTGCAGTTATTTTTGGTTAGCTGACCTGGGCCAGGTTAGAACCCGCCAACCTTGGTGTATGTGGCTGGTGCCATAACCATTGTGCTACAGGTGCCAAGTCCAAAGTTTACTATTTTCTTTGAAACTAGAACCTGCAGCCCCTGGGCATCTTTGATACTCACTTTGGCCTTTGATCTGGCCAGCAGAGCCCTTCAGCTGGCTCCCCCAGTGTCCTTGCCTCATGCTGTGGCCCTTCATGCACTTGTTTACGCACACACAAGTCATCCAGCTCTGGGGTGACCACATCTGACCTGCTGCCTTAGAGGAGGTGGATTTTCTGTTTATTTTTGCTTTTCTTGGATATGGTAGTTTTTTTGTTTGTATTTTTTTTAAGCAGTTTTTGGCCAGGGCTGGGATGGAACCCACCACCTCTGGCATATGGGGTTGGCGCCCTACTCCTTTGAGCCACAGGTGCTTCCCTTCTATTTTTTTTTTTTTTTTGAGACAGTGTCTCACTATGTCTTCCTCAGTAGAGTGCTGTGGCGTCACAGCTCACAGCAACTTCAAATTCTTGGGCTTAAGCGATTCTCTTGCCTCAGTCTTCCAAGTAGCTGGGACCACAGGTGCCCACCACAATGCCTGGCTAGTTTTTGTTGCAGTTGTCATTGTGTTTAGCTGGCCTGGACCAGATTTGAACCCGCCAGCCTTAGTATATGTGGCTGGCACAGCAACCACTGTGCTATGGGTATCAAGTCGACTTTATAGTTTTTTGATACTCATTAATTGTGAAAATTTAAAGCAGTAAATTAAAAATATTTTCCTTGGCTTGGCGCCTGTGGCTCAATGGGCTAGGGCGCCAGCCTCGTACACCTGAGCTGGCGAGTTCAAATCCGGCCCGGGCCCGCCAAACAACAGTGATGGCTGCAACTAAAAAATGGTCGGGCGTTCTGGTGGGCACCTGTGGTCCCAGCTACTTGGGAGGTGGAGACAGGAGACTCGCTTGACCCCAGGAATTGGAGGTTGCTGTGAGCTGTGATGCCACAGCACTCTATCCAGGGTGACAGCTTGAGGCTGTCTCAAAATATATATACATTTTCCTCTAGAACATTGTACCACTGCTGTGGGCAGGGACTGAGTGGTAGCTGACCAGGGTGGAGGGCTAGGCCCAGAGCTAGGAATGAGAGAAGAAGCAGCCCCTACTGCCTAGCACAGGGGAGATGCTATGGTCCTGAGGTGGGCACCACTAGGGGTGGCACAGTGGCCAGGCAGTCCTGGCCTTCCCTGAACTCATCTAATCTTTATAGGCTATTACGTGGGCATGTGCTTCGCTGCCTCAGAAAAGCAGCTCTACTCCCCCAGCCAGGCCCCAGAGGCCTGGCAGCTCTTTCTCCTGATGGCTGTGACCCTACCTACTCTCGCCTGCATGCTCATCTACTACTGGTCCTTCGACCAGTGGGCCCGCCACCCACTCGCCCGCACCCTGGCACTCTACGCCCTCCCGCAGTCGGGCTGGCAGGCTGTGGCCTCTTCCATCAACACTGAATTCCGGCGGATTGACAAGTTTGCCACTGGGGTGCCAAGCGCCCGAGTGATTGTGACAGACACATGGGTGATGAAGGTGACTACGTACCGTGTGCACGTGGCTCAGCAGCAGGATGTGCACCTGATTGTGACAGAATCGCGGCAGCATGAGCTCTCGCCGGACTCCAACCTGCCGGTGCAGCTCCTTACCATCCGCGTGGCCAGTGCTGGCCCTGGTGTGCAGGCCTTTGACATCCGGTAAGAGTGAGGCGGCCTCCAGAGTGTGTACGCGTCAAGCCAGTGCCAGGTTCTGGCCTGCATGCCCCAGGGAGGCACTGGGCATGACAGGCGTGGGCCTGCATGGTACTGTGATGCCAATCCAGCATCACCCTCCCTCAGGGTCCCCTCTACCTCCCATGCTCTTGGCTTCCCCTGAGCTCTCTTCCACACATCTTGGGGAGTATTTGGGGGGCAGGGCTGACACACAGGCTCAGTGACTGCCTTGACTCAGGTTTTCTGTCCCTTAAGCTGTGCAGGAAGCTTTTCTGGTACTGTAGGCTCTGGCTTCAGGGCCATCTTTTTGTGCTTGGGGGGTGGCTGCCCATCCCCCTTGGGGTGCAGCTAGGGTCTTCCCTCTCCTCACTGGCCCCAGGGTCTTGGCCAGGCTCTGACTGAAGGCCATGCCTCTCTGCAGGCTAAACTCGGCAGAGTATGGGGAACTGTGTGAGAAACTTCGAGCACCAATTCGCAGTGCAGCCAATGTGGTCATTCGCCAGAGCCTGGGCGACCTGTTCCTGGAGACGTTCGCCTCCTTGGTGGAGGTCAACCCAGCCTACTCGGTGCCCAGCAGCCAGGTGGGAGGCTGACCGGTGCGGGCTGGAGGGTGGGCCCAGGCTGTCCCCAGGCTCCGAGTGACTCTGTGTCTGCCTACAGGAGCTGGAGGCGTGCATCGGCTGCATGCAGACGTGCGCAAGTGTGAAGTTGGTGAAGACCTGCCAGGAGGCAGCTGTGGGCGAGTGCCAGCAGTGCTACTGCCGCCCCATGTGGTGTCTCACCTGCATGGGCAAGTGGTTCGCCAGCCGTCAGGACCCACAGCACCCAGACACCTGGCTGGCCAGCCGTGTGCCCTGCCCGACCTGTCGTGCCCGCTTCTGCATCCTGGACGTATGCACTGTGCGCTGAGCAGCTGGCCGGGGCCTCAGGGGCCTGCCTGATGCCCCACTGGCCCTGGGGGCATGGCAGAGCGGCCAGGCCTCCACTGCCAAGGGCTCTATTCAAAGCACACTCAACCTGCAGCGGCTGCCTTTGCCTTAGTGCAGGTTGGGAACTTCTGTTTAAAAAGAAATTCTTGTGGAAATACTGCCTCCCAGTGGTAGTGGGAAGGGTCTTCACACCTTCTTTTCCCTTCCTCCTTCACTTGTCTCCAGGTAGGGACAAATACTGGACACAGAGAATGAAGCATTGGGCCCCATCCCCAGAGCCATCCTTTGGGAGACCCTGAGATCTGCTCCAGATGGTCCTCACCTGGGCCACTTGCCTTAAATTTTTGCTGCACACCTGTCTCTCGGTTACGTGCCAGACTCAGATTGACCTGGGTAGCTGTGGTCTGTTTTCCCACTGCTTCCTGGAACTGGCTGTGTGCTGTAGGCCCCTTCCCAACTACAGAGGCTGCTTGGAGTCCCTAGTCAGAGCCTGATGGTGAGGCTAGAGAAGTGTGCACACTGCAGCGTGGGAGTACTCCTGAGCTTCCCGGTGGGAGGTGATGGGAGGACAGGTCAGGGCGGCCCCCACTCACTCATGGGGCCACCTGCCTCTGGAGGGGCATCTGCTCTATACCTGGTGCCTTCTGGTGGCCCTCACAAGTCTAAGGAAGGCTGAGGCCTCAGACTCCTGGTGGGGAGTTGGGGCCAGAAAACTGTCCTTCCCAGGAAGGCACACTGGGCAGGCTGTTGCTGCAGGCTCTGCCTTGGTTCAGAAGGGGATGCCCCCTGTGGTCACATCTTTGATGGGTGCAGGTGGAGGGAGGGCAGGGAAGATGCTGACCAGGCCCCGGGCACACTCTGACACAGATGGAGAATGGTCTTCATCTGCAGTCCTAAACCCTTAAGCTTGGCTGTTTCAAGTAGGGGTGACAGCTTCAGCTGGCCTGACTTGCCCAAGGCTGCACCTGGGCCCAGGATTTGGGAGCAGGGAAGACTCAGTTTCATAGGGCTCTTCGGGCTGGTCAGGAGCCAGACTTAGTCCAGAGTTTCAAGGGCCAAGGAGGGGCTGGATGGTTAGGGGTTATTTTTACTACAAGAGAAGTTACTTAGTTTTATAGAGACGGATCTATTATAGTTAAATGACGCAGTACTTAATAAAATGTTAGTCTGAAGTGATATCCTGTATTTTGCTTTACCTGATGTTAAAACCAAGCTTTTGGGTCACGTGCCATGGCTCAGGCCTATAATTCCAGCAGTCTGGGAGGCTGAGGTGAGAGAATCCCTGAAGCTCAGGAGTTTGAGACCAGCCTGAGCAAGAGTGAGACCTTGTGTGACTAAAAATAAAAAATTGGGGGCGGCACCTGTGGCTCTTCGAGTAGGGCACCAGCCCCTTATACTGAAGGTGGCAGGTTCAAACCTGGCCTCAGCTGAACTGCAAAAACAGAAAAATAGCCGGGTGTTGTGGTGGGCACATGTAGTCCCAGCTACTCAAGAGGCTGAGGCTAGAGAATCGCCTAAGCCCAGGAGTTGGAGGTTGCTCTGAGCTGTGTGACGCCACGGCACTCCACCAAGGGCCATAGGTGATACTGTCTCTACAAAAAAAATTGTGGAGCATGGTGGTACCTGTAGTCCCAGCTACTCAAGAGGCTGAGCTGGGAAGATTGAACTAGGCTGACACCATGGCACTCTTGGCTAGGTGACAGAGCGAGACTCTGCTTTTGTAACAGCTGGGGGAAGTAGCTGGGAGATGCTGGAGAAGTCCTCTTAGAAAGGCAGAATTGTGCACACCTCAATGAGTGCATGTTGTTCATGTTGTTCAGAATAAGGAAAACACATTGATCAGGAGCCTGGCACCACAGGAAGTCCCCTGATTTCTAGTTGGAAGCCCAGGGTCACCTGTAGGAGCAACAGTTGTTTCTCTCCCATGTATGGGAGGCCCTTGGAGGTCTCCTGTCCTGTATAATGCGGGGGTGGGGGATTGGGTGGGGGCGTGGGGAGGAGGTGTGTGGAAAAATCACTGTGGTTGCTTCCAGATGCAGGAGCTGTTGGGGGCACACACTGGTGCCCAATGAGTGAGTGTCCCCTGCTGATCCATTCCTGTTGCTGGAAATGTTCGGGCTGGGGTCGCAGAGATGAGAGGAGCAGTCAGAATGTAGCGAGAAGAGGCGGGCTACAGCTTTCTCAGGCATGTAGCAACTTCAGTTTATTTCTTACAAGCTTATATACTTTAATGCAAGGTTTTGCATGTGCACATACATACACATTCTAATATAAAAAAAGCTAAAAAACAGGTGCAACCTTTAACTGAGATGCACATTAACTTATCTTGTTTTCTACTCCCAAGGTCCCTTCCAGGAAATTCCAGAAACAGCCAGACTCTGTTTTCAGGGCCTGCCTCCTACATGATTAGCTTTCAATTGCTTTGGAGGGTCTTCAAAAGAACATCCTTTCATGTGGACTCAGAGAGTTTCTTCAAACATAAGTCAAGGCTCAGCGCCTGTGGCTCAATGGGCTAAGGTGCCAGCCACGTACGCCTGAGCTGGCGGGTTCGAATCCAGCCCCGGCCCGCCAAACAACAATGAAGGCTGCAACCAAAAAAAATGGCGGGGCGTTGTGACGGATGCCTGTAGTCCCAGCTACTTGGGAGGTGGAGGCAGGAGACTCGCTTGAGCCCAGGAATTGGAGGTTGCTGTGCTGATGCCGCAGCACTCTATCCAGGGTGACAGCTTGAGGCTGTCTCAGAAAAAAAAAAAATACCATAAGTCAAAGGCACTCAAAATTACATTGAGGTTACACACTCATGCTAGTAGCTGTGTCCTGTGCTGCAGTCTTTGCTGGACTTAATGTAGTTTGGGTGGCCCAGGAATTGCCAGGGGAGCAGCAGGGGCAGCCAGGCAGGACCTGTGGTTAGCACATCCCTGGGTCTCACCTTGGCCAGGCTCTCTGGGCAGCACCTTGGGACTCCTGATGGCACTGGGCCTTCACGGAGTGCCCCACCCTGACAGCCAGACTGTGAGCACGTGCTGCTGTTCCCGTCGTGCTCCTTGACCTACAGAATGTTTCTTGGGGAAGCAGTTCCTGTAACCTCTTTGAAAAATGGGACAAGTGGGGCGGCACCTGTGGCTCAAAGAGTAGGGTGTTGGCCCCATGTACCAAAGATGGCAGGTTCAAACCCAGCCTCGGCGAACTGTAAAAACAGAAAAATAGCTGGACGTTGGGTGCCTGTAGTCCCAGCTACTTGGGAGGTTGAGGCAGGAGAATCGCCTAAGCCCGGGAGTTGGAGGTTGCTGTGAGCCGTGTGACACCATGGCACTCTACCAAGGGCGATAAAGTGAGACTCTGTCTCTACCAAAAAAAAAAAAAATGGGACAAGTGGACTTGCATTTTCTGGGCTCTGAGGGTCTTTGGATTCTTTTTCTGAATCCTCTTTCAAGAAAAATGCCTTCTGATTCTTTCCAATGTTGTCATTGGAGCTTTGTTGTCACCTTCATTCCTTTTTGCACATACAGACCAGTGCTGCTTTAACTGATGACAACATAGGGACTTGGAAACATGTACTGAAAGGCTGTGTTAGACTCTAGGGCTCATAGGCACTTGGGGACCCTTTAGTTCTGTGTTGAGCATTGTAATTTATTATTAGTGCTAGTTTCCTTAATGTGGGGATGCCTGGAGCCTACGGGGAACAGGGGACAGGATGTAGCTGTTCCAGTTTGGGGGTGACTTTCCTGAATTCAAAATGGAGGGGGCAGAAGGCACACCAAAGCACTGTCCTGAGGGCAGCATATGCAAAAGCTCTGCCCTCCAGGGGTGTGTGTGTGTGTGTGGGGGCTGTAATGAGAATTCCAAACCTTCTCTGGGGCTCAGCCTCCTTGATCTTGACCTCACTGCCTACTCTTCACCTGGAAACCTGCGTGAAAAGGTTGTCCACTCTTGGACAGGGTGGGGAGTCTACAAGCATCCCACTTCCAGGCAGGCCCAGCTGACCCCAGAAACAGGAAGAGGGTGGGACTAACTCCTTAAACCGCAAGTTGAAAGCCTGTGAGCGCAGGCACCTGGTAGGGTGGAACAAGGGTGGAGATAAGCAGTTCAGCCAGTGGCAGGTGTGGCCAACAGCGAGGGCAGAACAACTGCCCTGACCATAGTGCTGCCAAACTATTGAAGTCTAAAATTTAGGTTACTCCAAGACTTTTTTTGAGACAGTCTCAGTGCTAGCTCACAGCAACCTCAGGACTCCTGGGCTCAAGCGATATGCCTGACTCAGCCTCCTGAGTAGCTGGGACTACAGGTGCCCTTCACCAGCCCAGCTAGTTTTTTTATTTTTAGTAGGGGCGGGTCTCCTGAGCTCAGGAGACCCCATCTGCCTCTGCCTCCCAGAGAGATGGGATTACAGACGTAAGCCACCTGTTCCACCCAGCCTGGAAACTTCAGCATTTTGAAGGCAGAAAGAAGGGGCTGACGCTGCAATGTGGTTACATTCTTGTGAGGCCCAAGAACTCCACATTTTACATAAAAGAAGGACAATGTTAGAAGAGAAAGAGGGAGTGAAGGAAACCTCAATTACGCACACATCCCTGGATAGGTGGAAGAATGCCTGATTCTGTGTTGTCTCCAGTTGCTACCTGTAAAGATAAACTTGTAATTCATTATTAGTGCTAGTTTCAAGTGCCAGATGTAGTGACATTTGCGTGTCCTTATGAGAGGCCGGCAACAAATTTCCTTAATGTGGGGCCAATTCTTCACAGGTGCCCAAGTTCTTTACCTTCTCTTTTGCATAAGGAACTGGGGATGGCCCTGACTTCGAGTTCCTCTTTAGCCATGAGCCCCAGGCAGGCCGCGGTCGGCCGGGTCGGGTGGCACCAACCCCAGCTCAAAGGACCCCACCTTCCGGGTTCCGGGTTCCCGCCAGCGCGGAGTTGCGCCCAACCTGGGCTGGGACCAATCGGAATGCGCCTCTTGCATTGCGCACGTCCGAATCTCCCGCCAATACCCCTCCCCCCCCCGCGAAGGCGCGACCTTTCAGCGCCCGAGGGGCCTGCGGCGGCCCAGCTGCCTCAGTGCAGGGGCAACCTTTTCCTCGAATCTTTCCTCAGGCAGCCAGAGGGTCGTCTGTCAGTGAGCCCGACCTGCCCGCTACGGTCCTGGGGCCTGAGCCTTGCTCGTGAGGCGCGCGCAGCTGACGGGCCGCCCCCGCTTGCTGGGCGGAATGGTTTCGTCTGACCCGGAGCGCGCGGGAGCGCCGCGGGGGCGGGGCCGGCGGGCCGATAAAGGCTGTTGGGGGCGGGGCGTGTAGAGCTAGTCGGAGCCGGCGCTGGGAGGTCGTTTTTTCTGGTTGCCGCCGCAGCAGCCCAGCGCGCCAGCGCTCCCGCCGCAGCCATGGCCTGCCGGCCACGAAGCCCGTCCAAGTACGGGAGCCGCTGTGACGGCGACGCGAGGTGAGGCCGGGCCGCGCGGCCGCGGGGGTCCCGGGTGTGCTCCCGGGCGCGCGCGCCACAGCGGTGGCCCATCAGGGTCGCGTGTGGGGCGGGGGTCTGCGGGCCGGGGGCCCTTGGCCGTCCGAGACCCGCCGACCGCGTCTCTGCCCCCAGCCCGCCGTCCCCCGCGAGATGGAGCCTCGGACGGAAGCGCAGAGCCGACGGGAGGCGCAGGAAGCCCGAGGACGCCGAGCAGGACGAGCGCCGGGCCGCCGACCGCAGGCCCGAGAGGTGGGCCGCAGGCCGCCGGGGCGGGGTCTGGAAGGGCGCGTGGGGCCTTCCCTGCTCCCGCTCCCAAAGACGCCGGGACCACCGTGCTTCTGTCCCTCGCCGCCTGCGCTGAATCGACCGGGAGGGGCGCGGCGGTCGGGGGCTTCGGGCCGGGAGGAGCTGCTGGGCGCCCCGGAGGCCTCTGCGCGTCGACCGGGGGAGCGTGGCGGGGACGGCGCGGAGGGTGCGGGGCGGTAGCCCGGCGTCCGTAGTTCGGAGTCGATTTGGAGGAGGAGCTGGAGGGCGGAAGGAGGTTTTTTTTTTTCCCTCTGAAACCGAGTCTCACTGTTCTTGCCCAGGGTAGAGTGCGATGGTGTTATAGCTCACGGCAGCTTCAGACTCTGGGCCCAAGAGATCTTCTGCCGCAGCCTCCCGAGTATCTGTGACACAATGCGGGGCTCGCTTTTTATTTTTAGTAGAGCCCGGTTGCTTTGGTTGGTGTCGAACTCCTGAACTCAAGTTATCCTCTGAGTGCTAGGATTACAGGTGTAAGCCTCGGGCCTGGAAGAGGGTGTTGAGTGACAGCCAGGTCCAGTGCTGGGGTGCTGAGCTGAGCACTTTGGAGGGTGGTCAGCTTGCGAGGGTGAGTGGAACAAGGGCAGTGTTCTGTGCTGTAACCTGATGCGGGGGGACAGCGAGTCAGACAGTAAGGGAGGAGCTTCCTGCCCTGGGGTGCTGTTTGGGCCGTGGTCAGGGAAGGCTTCTCCTGGAGGATCTTCTGGTGGTGACTGGGGGGAAGTGGGGATGATCTCTGTGCAGATCCCTGTGAGGAGCCATGTGCCAAAGCTCACAGGTGGGGATGTAGGTGAAGTGACCAGAGGATCAGGGCAGGAGCTGCTGCTAAGCTCCAGTGAAAGGGTGACTTGGTCAGGGGGAGCCAGTCAGGATCGATTACTGGACCAGGACCTGTAGGGACTGCTGAGTGAATTGCTGGGGGTAGGAGGAACATCAAAGATGATTCAGGTCTTTAGGCCCAAATGCCTGTGTTGTTTGTGGGGCCATTTCTAGGATAAAAAGAAGCTTCCTGCGTGGGGAGGGAAGCTTCTTAGATAGCAAGCCGCACAGTCAGGAGATAATGGGATCTAGGAGTCTGGGTAGGGAGGGGAGGCTTTGCCAGTCACCCAGCACATAGACTTGGGATTGGGGGCAGGTGTAGCAAGAGGTCCTAGGACAGCCCCAGGGCTGGACGTGAAAGAGGAGATCAAGCTCTGAGCCTTCCGGCGGCCTGCCTTACATAGATAAGAAGTGGAGATGGGGTGGCACCCGTGGCTCAATGAGTAGGGTGCTGGCCCATATACCAAGGGTGGCAGGTTTAAACCTGACCCTGGCCAAACTGCAACAAAAAAACAGCCGGGTGTTGTGGCAGGCGCCTGTGGTCCCAGCTACTTGGGAGGCTAAGGCAAGAGAATCACCTAAGCCCAAGATCTGGAGGTTGCTGTGAGCTGTGACGTTATGGCACTCTATCAACGGAAACAAAGTGAGACTCTGATTCTTAAAAAAAAAAATGTGGAGATAGCTAAGTAGTCTATCTTAAAAGATATGAAGCCCTTGGTAACTGGACCAGTAGTCTTCCAGCTTGTTCCTCCAACATGGTAGGAATGCTCTGTCCTGGGCCCTTGGCAGTTGGTATTGGTTTTTTGTGGTTCATGCATGGAGGTACCTGACCAACAGTGCCAGTTATAGGTCCATAGGGGCTGGGGTGTGCTGGTCGTTTTGTTGATGGAGTAGGACAGGAAGTGGTCCTTTCAGAAATAGGTTAGCTTAGTGTAAAGAATGGGCTTTGTTGTCCCATGATAGAGTAGATTTTGAGTATGACCTGTCTATCTGAGAAACGGACTTTAGTTCTATAAAAGGTATGAACATGAGATGTAGGGTAAGGTTATTACGTATGTACTTTTTATTTTATTTTATTTTTTTTTTTTAGAGCCTCAAGCTGTCACCCTGGATAGAGTGCTGTGGCATCACAGCTCACAGCAACCTCCAATTCCTGGGCTCAAGCGAGTCTCCTGCCTCTGCCTCCCAAGCAGCTGGGACCACAGGCGTCTGCCACAACTCCCGGCTATTTTTTGGTTGCAGCCGTCATTGTTGTTTGGTGGCCCGGGCTGGATTTGAACCCACCAGCTCAGGTGTACATGGCTGCCGCCTTAGCCCGTTGAGCCACAGGTGCCAAGTCTCATATGTACTTCTTAAATTATTCCTGGTCAGTATGGTGGCTCACATCACATTCCCAACACTTTGGAAGATGGAGGGATTCACCAGAGGTCAGGAGTTTGAGATCAGCCTGGGCAACATAGTAAGACCCTATCTTTACAAAAAATATAAAAATTAGTTAGATATGCTAGCATGGGCCTTAGTCCTAGCTATTTGGGAGACTGAGGCTTGAGCCTGGGAGTTTGAGATTGCGCTGAACTATGACGACACCTTTGCACTGCAGCCGGGGTGACAGAGTGAGACCTTGTGTCAAAAAAAAAAAAAAATTAAAAAAAACCTCTTGTAGTTCAGATTCTTGCTGGAGACCCAGACCTGAACCTGTTGATACACTAGTGAGGATGTCACTGTCCAATCGTGGACAAACATCCATTTGGTTCTTTATTTACAACACAGCGACTGAGTCAATTTAACTTTCAGTTAGTTAATTTGATATGAGACTTTTCCAATTTTAGAAATTGAATTTAAGTTACTTTGGGAAGCAATAACTACATAAAGGGATTATTCATTTGTTACTACAATTGTATTTATGAAGCACATCATTTTGTTCACTACTAAAATATATAAGATTGCTTATTTGGCGTAGTTGGAATTAATGTTTAGTTTTGATATATCAGTGGTGACAGTAGAAAAATGGGATAGAAGGGGCAAGGAGACTACTCACACCTGTAGTCTCAGCGCTCTGGGAGGCTGAGGTGGGCAGATTGCCTGAGCTCACTAGTTCAAGACCAGATCTGAGCTAGAGCTGAGACCCCATCTCTAAAAATAGCCGGATGTTGTGGCAGGTACCTGTATTCTCAGTTACTTGAGAGGCTGAGGCAAGAGAATCGCTTGAGCCCAAGAGTTTGTGGTTGCTGTGAGCTGTGATGCCACGGTACTACTGGGGGTGACAAAGTGAGACTCTGCCTTAAAAAAAAAAAAAAAAAAAAGAAAGGAAAGAGAAAAAAAAGGAATGGAAAAAATAAAAATGTAAGTTTACATCTAATATAAATAATAGACACATTAGCACTTCTGACTGCCAGAACTTTTGGCATTGAGCTTTAAGCTTTCAAATTGTGTTATTTTTTTTGTCTTCCCATATTTCCTGATCATAATTAAAGATTTCCGTAAGCCTGAGGTAGAACTGAGCTCCTGGATTAGCTTTAACTCAACTGTCAGGGCTGCCTTTACCAGTAGACTAAGGCTTAGTGCATCTTATGATATATGCTTATTGTCCTCCCATACATGTGTTAATTTAGGGGTAATATATTCTGAATTAATTACATGCATCTAATTAGCCACTGTATATCTCACATATGCCACATATTAGATCCTACTGTGTTCTGGTCACTGTGCTGAGTAATAAGTGTGTATTATCTGAAATTGTTTTAAAACTCATGGAAAAAACTCATTTTGCACATATAGCGAGTCACGTTAGGTGCTCTTCTCAGGGCTAACAGTGACTTGTTGACTTGGTTTGCTTTCACTCTCTGTGGGCTGCTGCATCCCCATGAGTTAGCCAATGCTGGCACATGGTAGGTAGGCAGATGTTTAATGAGAGGCTTTAAGCAAATTGCCTAGAGTCAATGAACCAGCAAGTTATGGAGCAGAGTCTCTTTCACTTCTGACTGCTCAACACTGAAGCCTGTTCCCTTGGCACTCTCCAAACAGCCTTGGAGTTTTTATTTTCATGACTGTTTCTTGACATACAGTTGGAAAGGAAACTGAAAGTATGTATTGTGGTTCAAATGTGCATTTTCATTTTATTACAGCTTTACCACTCCTGAAGGCCCCAAGCCCCGTTCTAGATGTTCAGACTGGGCAAGTGCAGTTGAGGAAGATGAGATGAGGACCAGAGTTAACAAGGAAATGGCCAGGTATACATTTGGAATATTTTGAATGTGTTATCTGTGGTGTTTTCAGTTGTACGTTACATTTGAGGTGTGTTTTAGAACATTGGCTTCTCAAAATGCTGGGCCCCAGACCAGCAGTTCAGCAACTCCTGGAGACTTGTTAGAAATTCAGATTCTCTTGCCCTGAGGTGGCTCACGCCTGTAATCCTAGCACTTACGGAGTCAGAGGCAGGTTCAAAACCAGCCTGAGTCAGAGTGAGACCTCATCTCTAAAAAAAAATAGCCAAACATTGTGTTGAGTGCCTGTAGTACTCAGGCACTCAACACTTCTAGGGAGGCTGAGGCAAGAGGATTGCTTGAGTTTAAGGTTGCTGTGAGAGCCAAGGCATTCTACCAAGGGCGACCAAGTGAGACTCTGTCTCAAAAAAAAAAAAAAAAAAATAAATTCGGATTCTCAGGTCTCTCCCTGGCCCTGCAAGTGGAGTGAGTACTCTCCAAAGCCTGAGCACCACTGTCATCTTAGTGGTGATCCCAGCAACCCCATACTCCTGCGCTCCTCACTAGCTGGGACTATAGGTGCCTGCCACCACACCTGGATAGTTTTTCTATTTTTGATAGAGACAGGGTCTCTCTCTTGCTTAGGCTGGTCTTGAACTCCTGAGCTCAAGTGACCTCCCACCTCAGCCTCCCAAAGTGCTTGGATTATAGTTGTGAGCCACCAAACTTGGCCTGGCCACAGTGTTTTGAATGAATTGTTTTGTTTATATAGGTGTTGACTTTCTCTACTATAAAATTGGAATCTTGATCTGTACAGTTTCTGTGTTCTGTTCATGAGTATTACAACAACAGTTCTTGTATACCCGTGCTCTTGTTTGCTCCCCAAATTACCACTAGCTAGAGTAGCGGTTCTCAACCTGTGGGTCGCGATCCACAGGAACTGCATTAAAGGGCTGCGGCATTAGGAAGGTTGAGAACCACTGAGCTAGATCCTATATGTAGCCCTTATGTACAGATACCTCACCTGTCTTGACTGTGCTGTGTGTAGCCTCCTCTCTGTTTCTCAGTTGTCTCGTGGGCCTGTGTCTGCGGAATGTCCTATTTTGGAAAACTCCTGTCCAGAGTGTTGTTGTGGGTCACCCATTGATGATGCCCTTTCTGATGGAAGCTGCTGCTTTGTACATCCTGGATGGTTTGTCTTCCTGGCCCCAGGGTCTGCTAAGGCCAGCTTGCTTCCCTATAGCAAGGGGAGTGTGAGAAGCCAGCTTATTATTTTTTCAAGGAGAGTAACAGATTGCATATAATAGTGGCTGTTTGTTCTAGATATACAGGTTATTATTTTCTTATTAGTTGGGTGTCCAAACTTCACTGAATACCATAGCAAACTTGGGGGCAGCTTTTAGATTTTGTAGGGAGTCAGGAGCCACAGTGATAACGTGGCGTCTTTCAAACACCTGAATGAACCTCTAGCTGGAGGTGGGAGTGGTTTTTTTTTTTTGTAGAGACAGAGTCCCATTTTATCGCCCTCGGTAGAGTGCCGTGGTGTCACACAGCTCACAGCAACCTCCAGCTCCTGGGCTTAGGTGATTCTCTTGCCTCAGCCTCCCGAGTAGCTGGGACTACAGGGGTGATGTGGGTAGGGGTTTTAACGTTAGATCTTATTATGCTCCTTTTTTTTTTTTTTGGAGACAGAGCCTCAAGCTGTCACCCTGGACAGAGTGCTGTGGCATCACAGCTCACAGCAACCTCCAGTTCCTGGGCTCGGGCGAGTCTCCTGCCTCCACCTCCCAAATAGCCGGGACTACAGGCACCTGCACAACGCCTGGCTATTTTTTGGTTGCAGCTGTCATTGTTGTTTGGTGGACCCAGGTTGGATCCGCACCAGCCAGCTCAGGTGTACGTGCTGGCGCCTTAGCTGCTTGAGCCACAGGCGCTGAGCCTTATTAGACTCCTTTGAATGACATCATACTGTTTTTGCAAAGCTAGGTTTCGGTAGTCAGCAAGAAGAAGCTGATGCCTCTTGAAGTTCACCAGGAACGAGGCAGGAGGGTGCACTGTGTTCATTTACCAAGACTGGAGGAGAACATATCCCATTAGTAATTGGGGTATTTGAAAAATGGAAACTAATTTATTTAATTATTATTATTTTTTGAGATAGTCTCAATTTGTCGCCTGTAGTGTCATAGCTTACAGCAACTGCAAACTCTTGGGCTCAAGCAGTTCTCTTGCCTCAGCCTCCCAAGTAGCTGGGACTACAGGTGCCTATCACAACGCCCGACTGTTTGTTGTTGCAGTTGTCATTATTATTATTGTTGTTATTTTTGAGACAGAGCCTCAAGCTGTCAACCTGGATAGAGTGCTGTGGCATCACAGCTCACAGCAACCTCCAATTCCTGGGGTCAAGCGAGTCTCCTGTGTCCACCTCCCAAGTACCTGGGACCGCAGGTGCCCGCCACAATGCCCGGCCATTTTTTTGGTTGTAGCCACCATTGTTGTTTGGCTGGCCTGGGCTGGATTTGAACCTGTCAGCTCAGGTGTACATGGCTTGCTCCTTAGCCCGTTGAGCCACAGGCACTGAGCCAGTTGTCATTATTTTTTAGCTGGCCTGGCCTGTGTTTGTTGAACTCACCAGCCTCGGCGCCACCCTGAAAGATGAAAACTTTAATTTGTTTTTTGTTTTGTTTTGTTTGAAGAAAAAGGCTCTGAGCTTGGGGAATGTAAATTTTTGTTGCATGAGTCTTACTACTTAAGCTGGAGCCATTAAAGGTTTCTTTTGGCCCAGGGAATTTCTGCATTATGTAGGAGGTACTACGGGAGGGTTTCAGGGTAGAGTTTTGTCAGAACTGGTACTTTATTTTTATACCATTTTAAAAACAGCAATATTTTTTCCTCAGATATAAAAGAAAACTTCTCATAAATGAATTTGGAAGAGAGAGAAAATCATCATCAGGAAGGTAAAGGCTGTTAATATCTCTAATTCCATAGATCTGTAGGTTGTTAATGAAAAGAATTGGGAAAAGATGAGAAATGGTGATTGTGATAGCATGTATCAGTCAGTACCACTCTTCACTGATTTGTAACATTGTGTCTGTTGTGTACTAAATTCCCATCTGTATAGACTCTGAACTATTCTGTTACAGTAAGGTTTGAAATCTGGAGGATGTGCCCTCTTTCATTATTGTGTTTCAGCATTTTCTTGGCTCTCCCGTGGTGGTCTTAATTGCAAGGCTTGTTCTGTTAACTCTCATTTTTCAGTTCTGATTCAAAGGAGTCCATGTCTACAGTCCCAGCTGATTTTGAGACAGACGAAAGTGTCCTGATGAGGAGACAGAAACAGATCAACTATGGAAAGAACACAATTGCCTATGATCGCTATATTAAAGAAGTCCCAAGGTGCTCTTACTTGAGTGGCATGTTCTGAACAAGTCATGGGATTTTGCATTTGTAATGTTGTTTAGATTAGGTACTATATTTGATGCAGGGATTACATGTATGAATAGTTCATACTTGAGAAGAACTGTTTATTTTATCAGGGACTCTGACAGGAGCTTATGATACAAAGAATGGATTAGCAACTAAAAAACCAAGGACATGATAATTAAAAATAAAACTGTCTTCATAATTTGAATATTAGATAGCATTTTCTTTCTTAGGTCTTAGAATTATTAAAATAAATGATGGGAAAAAATGAAGTTCAAGATAAAGATTGTCAAGATTTAGGCAGGATGGCTCGGCGCCTGTGGCTCAGTGGGCTAAGGCGCCAGCCATGTAAACCTGAGCTGGCGGGTTCAAATCCAGCCTGGGCCCGCCAACCAACAATGACGGCTGCAACCCAAACAAAAATAGCCAGGCATTGTGGCGGGCGCCT
>CAUYON010191291.1:0-12676 GCA_963573935.1 Arctocebus calabarensis
ACAGATTTCAGATCATGAATAAAAATAATTGTAATCAGTTCTAAATGGGCATCTTTATTCAAATTGGTAACTTTTACACTTCCTGTAAATATGTTAATTGATTTCAGCCAATAAAATTTGGTATTTTAGGGTTAGTTGGAAAAAAAAAAAAAAACCAAATGGAAGAACATACCACGCTCATGGCTGGGAAGAATCAACATTGTTAAAATGTCTATACTTCCCAAAGCTATCTGCCGATTCAAAGCCCTCCCTCTTAAAATACCAACATCGTACTTTCAAGACTTGGAAAAAATGATTCTGTGTTTTGTATGGACACAGAAAAAAACCCGTACAGCTAAGGCAGTTCTTAGTAATAAACACAAGGCTGAGGGCATCACCATACCAGATTTTAGGCTGTACTACAAAGCTGTAGTGGTCAAGACAGCATGGTACTGGCACAAAAATAGAGACATAGACATTTGGAATCAAATAGAAAACCAGGAAATGAAACTAACATCTTACAACCACCTAATCTTTGATAAACCAATCAAGAACATACACTGAGGGAAAGACTCCTTATTCAATCAAGGGTGCTGGGAGAACTGGATATCCACATGTAAAAGACTGAACCTGAACCCACACCTTTCTCCACTCACAAAAATTGATTCAAGATGGATAAAGGACATAAATTTAAGGCATGAAAGAATAAAAATCCTCAAAGAAAGCATAGGAAAAACACTGGAAGATATGGGCCTGGGGAAAGACTTCATGAAGAAAACTTCCATGGCAATTGCAACAACAACAAAAATAAACAAATGGGACTTAATTAAACTCAAAAGCTTCTATACAGCTAAGGAGACAACAACCAAAGCAAATAGACAACCTACACAATGGGAAAGGATATTTGCTTTTTTTTTTTTTTTTTTTGAGACAGAGCCTCAAGCTGTCACCCTGGATAGAGTGCTATGGCATCCACAGCTCACAGCAACCTCCAATTCCTGGGCTCAAGCAAGTCTCCTGCCTCTGCCTCCCAAGTAGCTGGGACTACAGGCACCTGCCACAACTCCCAGCCATTTTTTTTGGTTGCAGCCATCATTGTTGTTTGGTGGGCCCGGGCTGGATTCGAACCCACCAGCTCAGGTGTACGTGGCTGGCGCCTTAACCCGTTGAGCCACAAGTGCCGAGCCTATTTGTATATTTTGAATCAGACAAAAGCTTGATAACTAGGATCTATAGAGAACTCAAATTTTAAAAAGCCAACAATCCCATATAGCGATGGGCAAGAGACATGAACAGAACCCTCTCTAAAGAAGACAGATGAATGGCTAACAAACATATGAAAAAATCATCATCATCCCTAATTATTAGAGAAATGCAAATCAAAACCACTCTGAGACACCATCTAACCCCAGCGAAAATGACCCACATCACAAAATCTCAAAACTGCAGATGCTGGCGCAGTTGTGGAGAGAAGGGAACACTTTTACACTGCTGGTGGGACCGCAAACTAATATAACCTTTTTGGAAGGAAGTATGGAGATCCCTCAAAGAATTCAAGCCAGACCTCTTACTTGATCCTGCAATCCTATTACTGGACATCTACCCAGATGGAAAAAACTCCTTTTATCATAAGGACACTTGCACTAGATTGTTTATTGCAGCTCAATTTATAATCGCCAAAATGTGGAAACAGCCTAAATGTTCCCAACACAGGAATGGATTAACAAGCTGTGGCATATGTACACCATGGAATACTATTCAGCCATTAAAAAAAATGGAGACTTTATAGACTTTGTATTAACCTGGATGGAAGTGGAACACATTATTCTTAGTAAAGCATCACAAGAATGGAGAGGCATGAATCCTATGTACTCAATATTGACAATCAAATCAATCTATGACAATGACACAGTGGGGGTGGGGGAAGGGGAGAGCAGAGAAAGAAGGAAAGAAGGAGGGGTGGGGAAAGGAAGAATAGAGAGAGGGAAGGAGGGAGGGGGTGGGGTCGTGGTGTGTGACACATCTTTTGGGGGCAAGACACAATTGTAAGAGGGACTTTACCTAACAAATGCAATCAGTGTAACCTAGTTTCTTGTACCCTCAATGAATCCCCAATAATTAAAGAAGAAAGCCTGAAATGAAAAAAAGAAAAATCAGAGTCGTATATAAATGCACATTAAGTCATGTGACCATCCAGTGCCACCACCCCCCCTTTTTCTAACTGAGAGAGGATTTTACAATGTTTTTTTCTTTCTCCTTATAAAAGAAATGTGTGGAAATTTTGAAAAGTACATTTGAATATTTTAAAAAACACATTAAAACCACCCAGAGTTAACCATCCACATTCAGTGTGTTTTTCCCAGATATTTTTTCCTTTGTGTACATAAACAAACCTTTGCTAAAAAGAAAGAATGAGGGTACTTATGAAGCAGGGTGGTGGCCTCTCCCTTGGCTCAGGGAAAGTGAGTCCCTGCATACAACTTTCAGACCTACCAGCAGCGTTTCTTTCTCCCCTATAGTCAGAAAGATGGCAGAGTTTCAAAAACAATTGAAAACAAGCCTTAGTGTAGCCCTGTAGGTCCCCAAATAAGGAGACCTTGGAAATACAATCTGTTCTTTAAACGTTTTGCTCTGTAAGCCATTTTGGAAAGACAATTTCCCCTTGTGGATCACCTTGCCTGCTTACCCTAATTTACAAAATAACCATTTAAAATTAAAATTGGGGAGCTTTCCACATAGTAAGCATGTACCGCTGTGGCGGCCATTGTTAAAATGCTCATTCTTAGGTCCTTTTAAATGTGAAATTGAATTTTCTGTACAAAATACATTTGAAACTCTCTCATTTTCCTGTAGGTAGTCCATGAATAACCTGAGAAACTCACATAAAACATAAATGCAAATGTGTTCTGACAGTATCTGTCAGTATCTGACAAAATGTCATTTTTCATTAATGTTACCAGTTTATCCTTTGCTTCTACCATAAGTGTTTCGGCTGTCAGAAAGTGCCTGGGTCTCTTCTCTGCCATATCTGGCCCCTCCTGCCTGATTCCTTCTGAACTCTAACTTCTGCAACTTGGGGAAGGGTCCAACTCCGGGAAGGGGTAAAATTCCAGGGCTCTGAACCCTTGGGCGGGGGTGGGGGGGGTCGGGGGAGGTGGCACTGGATGGTCACATGACTTAATGTGCATTGTTAGGATAATGTGTTCTAACAATGAAGTCCCAAGTGCGACTTGAGTGGCTACATAAACTGGAAGAGTTTCTGGCTAAATAGTTCCAGTCCAGATGTTTCTGTCTAGATCACAGCAAAAATGAGGGCAGGCACTGTTCCTTTAAATGCTTTGTACAAGTCCAGTGGCTTCTTGCCATGGCTGTTTAACCCTGCTTATCTCTAGACCAGTGTTTTTCAACCTTTTTTATCTCACAGCACTCTTGAACCTATAGTTAAACTTCTGCAGCACAATTAAATTACGTTGATCCAAAAATAGAGAAAAAAAAAAAAAGAATATGCTTACTGTGCTTTGAATTCACTTCTTTCAAAATAATTTAATTAATGATCTTGAAAATTTTTCATGGCACACCTAAGATCCTCTCATAGTTGAAAATCACTGCTCTGGACACAATATGTACAAGGAGCAAAGAAGGACACCAATTCTATGAGTCCACTGCACTGTGAAAGACTTTCAATGACTCCTGCTTTAGCGCCATCCAGAGGACAGGACGTGTCATATTTCTCCAGAATCGCTCACTGGGTGTGGGAGGTCATCTCGTGGACAGAGTAAAACCCTGGGCTTTGAATTGAGGCTGACCTGGGCTTGAATCCTGCTCTATTTTTTTTTTAATTTTTTATTTTTTTATTATTGTTTCAGGTTAATTTGATGGTACAAAGAATTAGATAACAATGTTTGCATTTGTTAGGTAGAGTCCCTCTTATAATTGTGTCCCACCCCAAGATGTGTGCTATATTCCTTAACACTGTGCCCATTAAGCGGGAGCATACCCATTTCCCTCCCTCCTTTTCTCTCCCCCCTCCCTCGTTCTCCGTCCCCCACCTTGAATTGATTTGAGTATTTCTCTTATATGGATGTGTATTTGATCGTTTACTGGCTTCATATTAGCTAGCATTGAGTACATTGGATCGAATTTTGACTCTATTTTTCCCAGGAAGTTTTGTCTCAGGCAAGTGGCTGAGCCTAAAGAAATACCAGAGGTGGTCAAATGTACTACCAAGCTTTGCAGGTGCCTGGGGCAGAGGCAGTGCTAGGGGTAAGTGGACAAAGGCTGCAGTGGTATAAGGACCCAACTGCCTCCACAAGGGTGGTCCTAACTGCTCACCGCTCTGTTCCCAGACCTTGGAGCACGATGAGAGAAAGAGAAAGAATAAGTTTCCATGAAGAAAGAAAAGCACTTCTGCCAAATTCTGTATGTTGTCCTTCCAGCTTCTTAGTGTTCTTCCTGACCCATAGGTAACCAGGGTTCCAGCCACCCACACAGCCCTGGGAGCAGCCAGCACCGGGGTCAGCAGGATTCTGGGAGAAGCAGTCACACCCCACATGAGTTCACATCTTTCTAGGCTGGCACACATAATGCAAAGCACTTTTCAAACCCAGATGTCCTGCCCGAGTCTCCTTCCTGGGTTGCAGAGGCACCCGAGGCCTGCAGGATGGGAGGTACAGAACTGAGACCAGGGCCCTCGTGATTATGAAACTGAAAGGATGCTGCAGTCTCAAGGCTCTGATCACTTTAGGGCTAGTCTGGGAGGCTGCAGCCAATGCTTGCTGCTGCAAGGAGATGGTGATGAGGGAGCCGAGACTGAAAAGGTGAAGCCCAACCCTCCCATTCTTCTGGCCTCTGAAGCCACAGCTGCTGGTGACACAGACCCAGCTCACACAGGAGGGCCACCTGCGGCCTCTGCCTTGAACAGACCCTATAATCACAGAGTGTGGCTGCAACTTCTGCTGAGAAAGGGCCTCAGGCAGCCTTGTCCATCCCAGAGCTGCAAAGCCAACAGGCAACAGGGACGTGCAGTGGACATTACCAGGCTGCTACTGGAGTGGGAGGAGCTGGGTCCTCACACCATGGGGACTATAAGAAGCACCTGGAGGACAGAAGCAGATGGTGACCAGGACCAAGAGGCCAGCCCTCTGCAGGGATTGTCAGCCAAATGAACAGAGTATGGATTCCCATTCGCACGAGGTTGGAGGAGAGCATGGAGAAAGGGCTCTGAGGAGGAGACAGGCAGAGGGGAGGGAAGGAATGCCTAGGTCTAATGGAGTTGAATATTTTCCCAGCATAGGCCACCTGACAACTGCCCAAGATACTAACAGAGTCATCACTAAATGCTTTACAGGAGAAAATCCTTTGTTCAGTGGCTGAGCAGTTAAGAACCAGGAATCTGGAGCTAGCTGTGCCTGGATCCAAACCTGTGCTCTGCCTGCTCCCCTCGGAGCCACCTTGGATAAATGTCTTAACCTCACGAAAGCTCCATCCCTCATCTGTAAAATGAGGACAGGGGTTCCTACCTCTTAAGGCAGTTACAAGGATTAAGTAATGTTTCTAAAGAGCTTAGCACAGTGCCTGGCACACAGTAAATGCTAAGTTCCTCTGATTGCATAGCGTGTCTCTCCAAGGGCACCTTTGTCAGCATTCCTTTGGTTGGCTACTTTTTCTGTAACTCCACTTGCATTAGATTTAAATCATGTTATTTGCACAGTGAAGAACAAGTAACTGCTACCTGCACATAATCCAAAGCACAAGTAAATGCTCCATTTCAACCTTAAGCAACTTTCTGTTCCTACGTGCAATCAAGTGAAAAGATGTGGAAGAGCCTTTAGCTCACTTTTCTATTCATCAGACTTTTTCTGTCCCAGCTGCCTCTTCCCACAACCTCCTGGGAGGACTGTAAAGTCTCCATTTTTTTAATGGCTGTGGTCCAAGTTTAAGGAAGCCAGATCAGAGAGCTGCCAATGCTGCCTCTTCCACCCTCCCATCCTCACCTACAACCATTCCTTAAAATTCAGACAGTTGGAGAATGGACATAGGATCAACAGTGCAGGGAACCCAGACATGGCCATGGCCATGCTTACCAGCAAGAATAGAAAGGGAAAGTATAAAAGGTGGTGTCCACTTCACTTTCACCTCCTAGACATTGCAGGAACACATCCATTTAGTGGTGCCATCTCTGAACCCAGAAATTTGATAAGAGAGTGTCTGAGAAATGTTTTCAGTTTCCCCAAAACTCTAACTTGAATGAGGGTAGAATAGAAATTGTATAAACTCATCTAGAATATATAAAAACATCAGCTTCTTAGAATGAGTCTTTTTGACTGCTGTTGACATATTGGAAGCCAGCAGCAATCAAGGATGCTGGACCCTTTAATATAGTTCACAGCAAAGAAAAATCAATATCTTCCCTGGATTTGGTATAGAAGGCCTTCCATTACTCTTATTGGGCCAGTTTAAGTCATTGGGCTTATGGGGTTAGTTTAAGCCATGTTTTAACTCGTAAGTATCAGTGACTGGGGAATGCAGTGGGCTGAATGACTTAGATGGAACATCAGTGGTGAGTCAACCACAGTGTCCTCTATGTTCTTTGCTTATAAATCGTCTGATCAATCAAACCTTTTCTGATCCATGTCCAGTAGCCTCTCCTCCTGCTTCAGAATTCTGTGTGTCCTTATCTTATTGGTAAATAGTTATGGTATTTACACGCTCTGAAATTATTTTTCCCATTGATTGCTTTGATTGTGTATTAATCTCCTTTTCCTACCAAATATGCACACTTAGATTCTCCTTATGTTCATCCCAGGTAGGCCAGCTAAGCAGTCCAGTTAAAACAAGGTCAAAAAAGGGAGGCAACTGTGGCTCAAAAGAGTAGGGCGCTGGCCCCATATGCTGGAGGTTGTGGGTTCAAACCAAGCCCTGGCCAAAAACTGCAAATAAAAAAAAATAAATAATAAGCTTTTCAATGAGTATGTGGCTATTCACAGCTAATCTATTAATTGGCTTAGTCTTTTGGGAGTCAATATTTTCTTTTACATGCCAGTAACTGGATCCTAGTATTAGCAATGCTTAAATCAGATACTTGGCTCTGGAAATCTAATGGTCCATAAGGACTAAGAAAATACTAAACAAGTGCAATGAAAAACAGTATGGTGAAAAGAGTTCTGGAGACCGGGTGCACAATGATGTGAATATATTAACACTACTGAATGATATACTCAAAAAGAGATGATGGTAAATTTTATGTTTTGTGTATCTTAACACAATTTAAAAAACAAAGAAATTATTAAAAAAAACACCAGAATACATTATAAGCCAAGTACAGCATCTTATGTAAATTACTTATTTAATCTTTATAAGCACACAAGGTAAGCACTTTGAATATCCCTATTTTTAAATTCTGAAGCAGGTTAATTAGATTGATCAAGGTTACACAGCTAGCTAAAAACAGGGCTGAGATCAGAATTTAAAACTCTCCAACTCCAAAGATCATGTTATTAAGTAGCATAAATATATACAAATAAGCAACAGCATCATGTTTTTCAAATGGATTATTCCCTTCCCTGAGTCTGTTTAATGGACAAATCTTTCCACTGTTTCTTGCAGACAGGCAATTGAGCATAAGCATTCACATATACTAATGTCGACTCTAAATTAAGTGAAAATATAAGAAATCTTACTCTCTTGGACAAAATTTACCTAAAAAGAAAAAAATTTTCTTTAAAATAAAGAACAGGAACGGCTCCCATAGCACAGTGGTTATGACACTGGTCAGATCCACCCAAGTTGGTGGGTTCAAACCTGGATTGGGCCAGCAAACCAACAGTGACAACTGCACAAAAAATAGCCAGGCGTTGTGGTGGGCACCTGTAATCCCAGCTACTTGGGAGGCTGAGGCAGGAGAATCACTTGAGCCCAAGAGTTTGAGGTTGCTGTGAGCTGTGATGCTATGGCACTCTACTGAGGGTGACATAGTAAGATTCCGTCTCAAAAAAAATTTTTTTTAAAAGAACAAAAAGGAGAGCAGGGAGGGTGATTGGTAAGCTCTCCCCCAATGGACATATTGTGAGGGGGTATAGCATGCCCCCTGGATGAAGGGCTCAACTTCCTGAACTACAACTTGAACTTACCTTAGAAACACAAATACCATAACCTAATCATTTGTACCTTCAGATTAATCTGACTTAAAAATAAATAAAATAAAATAAAATAAAAAACAAAGGGAAACTGCAAATGGTAATGGTTATATATAAGAAATAAAATTAATGTTAATTTGTTCCTTTTTTGTTTTCTACATTTTTCAAATACTCTTTAATAAATCAGAACTTTAATTAGAAAGCATTCAATAATATTTACATACTCATCCTCTAGATATACTAAATCTGTTAACATTTGCTGTAAAACAGTGTATTATGCTATGGACTATGGCAAAGAAAAAGAACCAGAAGATACAAAAACGAACTCCTGAAATCATGGGATCTTCTGCAAAGAGAGATATGTTGGTATGAAGATTATAAAGTAAGTAAGGTAGCATTAGAAACAAACAACAACCACAGGAAAAAAAAAACACATGAGGATTATATGGTAGTTGAAAGCTAGAAAATTTTCTTGGAGAAAGAGACAAAAAACTTTATCTGAGAAGACTGAAGATCCATCTAATAGGACAGTGTGACGAAGTATTCCCAATAGTGGGTATTACCATTTAGATAACATTCAGTTTTTGAGTGGGAACACACCTACGGTGCATCTTAGCAGGGTACTGGCGAAACTTATTAAAGGTAGAGTATTAATGTCTTTATATAGTTATCAAGGAAATGTCATGAAGGATATCTGTAACAGTATGATCAAAATATTTCTGAATGTATATGAATCGTGCCCTGTGATTGCACCAATGTACATAATTATGATTCAATAAAATTATAAAAAAAAAAAGAAAAAAAAAAGTCTATCTTCAATGACTCCCTTTTTTTGCTTTTTCACCAATTATGAAATTCTCCCTTTTTTCAGCCTCTTTGAAACATTGTTTACTAGGAGCTAGATAATTCACCTTTTTAGATCCCATCAAGGACAACTCCAGGAAAGAATCTCCTCATTCCCTACAATGTAGTAGGAATGAAAGTCCAAGAATCTTGGTATGGCACTTATAATTAAATACTTAGTCTATATACACTCTAATGGTGAAACAAAAAAGTTAAAGTGATTTCAACTATCATACAAAAAGGTAAGGTGGGTTAGTCAAGAAGAAATAACAGAGCATAGCAAATCACACTGTCACACAAATGATAGTATAGCTATTTACATGTAAATATTTTCCTATTACAGGCAATTTCAATATTCTGACAGTTTTCATAAATCAAAAAATTAAGGGAGTCCGCTAAATTTACCTTCTGTTTTTTAGAATTATTTACCATTAATTTTCCCTCTAGGAAAAAAAGTCATGGAAAGTGTTATAAAAATATTACACAAAATGCACCATGGTTAAAAAAATTGAAGATTTAAATACAGAAAATAACCTCTGTTAAATATATCTTCTAGGGAGATCCATTGTGTCCCAATCCTTAAATTAGAAAGTCAGCAAAAAGATGAAATGAATCCCAGATGTTAATTTTGCAGGTTTACTGGATTAGAACTAGAGGTAATTAATTGCTAAATTTTAATATCTTTCAACTTTTTTTTTCCCACACATTGGAAGAAGAAGAGTTGTCTTGGGCAACACATTAAATACACAAACACTAACAAAAGCTGATGAGCAAGTAAAAGATCTGTGCATAATTCATGTGATATCTGACACCACAGATTAGGGCCTCAAATAACCCACATCAGGCCCCTGGGCCACAGGTTGGACACCCCTGGAGGTATGGAAGTTCTAATAGCCTTTTTCCCATTTGAAATTTAGGCTATCACTTTGTATAAGAAAGAAGATTTGTAAGATTTTTATTTTTATTGCAGCTTCATTGATTAGCATTCCTGTTCTATAGTGTCAACATTAAATCCAGAGAGACCCAAAGTCCATTACTTCTTATCCACAAAAGAAAAAATAGACTCTGTTTATCACCTAGATAATTACATTTTCTATGTCCTATGAATTCAGAAGCATGCTATGGTTAATTGGGGAAAATGTGAATTGTGGCAAAGTCGTGCCTTTTTTTATTAAACTTGTAACAAAGCAAATGATGAAGAACCAACAATTTGCCAATGCTGAGGGTCCAGACGAAAATATACTCAGAGAATTCAGAAGAGCCAATTCCATTAAAAAGTTGGCTGCAATAGTAGATGATGACGGTTAAGAAGATACAGGACTGAAGAGACTACCAGCAAGGAGAAGAAAGTCCCTGCTTCCTCTGTACACACAGTAAGAAAGACCACCAACTGCACAGTCATTACTCAGACCCCATAGGATCCAGGGGAGGCTAGGAAGCATCATTGAAAATGAACTTGTGGAGCTTGTTAAAAAGATGAGATTATGGGATGCATTCCCAAAATGCTGATGACTAAAGAGGGAAGGATGAGAATCAGATTTTTTTTTTTTAATCTTTTAACAAACCTCATAATAATCATGAATATGCAGCCAGGCTTGATAACTTATTTTTATTTTTTAAAATTTAACTTTCAAAATTTAAAAAAGGTAGCATTTTGGTAGTCTTTTATTTCATTTTATTTTCTCTATTTATTTATTTATTTATTTTTATTTGATTTTTTAAGACAGAGTTTGACTTTGTCATCCTCGGTGGAGTGCAGTGATGTCACAGCTCACAACAACTGCTCTTGCTTCAGCCTCCTGAGTTTCTGGGAACACAGGTACCTGCCACAAAATCTGGCTTTTTTTTTTTTTTTTTTTGTAGAGACAGAGTCTCACTTTATCGCTCTGGGTAGAGTGCCGTGGCGTCACTGCTCACAGCAACCTCCAGCTGTTAGGCTTAAGCGATTCTCTTGCCTCAGCCTCCCGAGTAGCTGGGACTACAGGCGCCTGCCACAGCACCCGGCTATATTTTTGTTTTGCAGTTTGGCCGAGGCCGGGCTTGAACCCGCCACCTTTGGTATATGGGGCCAGCGCCCTACTCGCTGAGCCACAGGTACCACCCAAATAGAAGGATAGGATGTGCTAAGGGGTGACCGAGAAAACAAGGCAGAATAATGTCCAGGGCTTCTCTTGTGCTTTTTTCAATGTACTTTCAAATATTCACCCTTCCTCCAGGCAAAAGGGACCACCAGGTAAAGGCACTTGCCCAAGGTCACATAGTGAATTAGTAAACAAAAAAGAACTGCATTCTAATATCAGAAAGAATATACCTATTATAATTACTTGATGGTGCAATAAACTAGAAGGTAGTAAATATGAAGAACTGTAGGAAAAAAAAGAACTATAGGGTCTATTAAGATGCCTATTTTTATATTTTAAACATAAGTCCATCCCCCAAAACAAAACCAATGGTGTCCTTACAATTAACAGTGGAAGTATAGCATGCGTGTGTTTTGTGTGCATGTATGTATGTTACTCATGTATCATTTCTTTGAAACAAGGTTTTCTATGCATTCATTTTACTTTCATTTTTGTAGGGTCTATTGTCATCATCTCAGGTAAGGAAATTGAGACTCTCCTGGGCTAGAAATCTAGAAATAAACTTTTAGTGCATACTTGTCTCCTATGTCAGCGTCTAACCTTTCACTGAGTACTGGTGACTCAATATCTACCTCTTCAGCCTTTTTTCTTCTTCCAAATTTTTTTGGAATATTTAACTGTCCCCTCTCATGTACCAGTAGTCAAATCCACCAGAGCTGTCACATTCATCCTTGTGAAATATACGCAGTATTTGATCCTGTCAACTTAATTTTCAAAAACCTCTGGTATCTTCCCAGTGCTTTCAGAATTAAGTCCAAAGCCCCCCAAATGGCATGTAAGATCCTGGGAAATGTGTTCTCCTTCCTTCCTGGTATCGTGGTGATCATCAGCTGCCTGTCTCTGGTTTTAGCAATCTAATCACTATTTCTGAAACTTACTGCATTTTGTCACATTTCTGAGTTGAAACTTTCAAGATCTAGCTCAAAGGTTATGCCTTCCATCAAACTTTTCCAGTACCCTCATTAAAATAAATTTCTCCCATATCAGCATTTCCATAGCATGGAGTCCAACGAGCATGTAGTCTTGCCTACCTTGAATGTGCTTTCTCTCTACCCAACTAGGCAATAAGTTCTGTGACCACAGAAACTGTGTCTTAATCATTCTCCTGGCCTCCACAGAACTCAGCACAGTGCCTGCACATACTAAGTGTTTCAGAAGCACAAGATCTTTAATAAAGCCAGAACTGGCTCTGATGCAAGGTCACCAGTGTCTAAATACATAATACCTCCAAGTTCCCTGAACTGACATTCTTAGTCCCATGCTGGGCATCTGCATATTTTTATCAGGTTCCACTATGTATGGCATAATTTTAGATATTATTACGCTGATGATGCACAATCTTCCCTCTCCATCTCAGCCAAACACAGGGAAGCAATTTCCAATTCGATTAAGAGTATGACAGAAGCAAGGACCAGATTATAAAAATTTACTGTAGGAGCCGATATCAAGTTCTGAAATAGCATCAACCATACAAAATCTCCCTAAAAAGAAAAGCCCGGGACCAGATGGCTTCACGTCAGAATTCTACCAAACCTTTAAAGAGGAACTAGTACCTATATTATTCAACCTTTTCCAAAA
>CAUYON010191292.1:0-24100 GCA_963573935.1 Arctocebus calabarensis
TTGAGGCTCTGTCTCAAAAAACAAAACAAACAAACAAACAAACAAAAACTAAATCTTTGGACCATGATGAGAGTCAGCGTGTTGTAGTGAGAAGTCCTAGTCTCTCTTTGCCACCATTAGTTGCATGAACTTGGGTAAATCCTCTCCTCTCTTTAGTTCTCAGTTTCTCCTTGTGTGAACTGAAATCTAGGTAACCCAACTAGAAGAGTGGGTTGCAAAATCCCTTCTAGAGAGTCTTGGAGAGGTGATGGGGGGAGCAGTTGAAGGCAGGGAGGCCAGGTTCTTCAATCCAGAGCAGCTCCTGCTTTCATCCTTTCACAGCTTGGGTTTTGTGTAAGATTTCATTGAAAACAAGCAACCACTGCATAGTGCTTTAAAAAAATCCATGGACTCGGCAGCACCTGTGGCTCATCGAGTAGGGCGCTGGCCCCATATACCAAAGGTGGCGGGTTCAAACCTGGCCCTGGCCGAACTGCAAACAAAAAAATAGCCGAGAGTTGTTGTGGACACCTGTAGTCCCAGCCACTTGGGAGGCAGAGGCAAGAGAATCGCCTAAGCCCAGGAGTTGGAGGTTGCTGTGAGCTATGTGATGCCACGACACTCTACTGAGGGCAATAGAGTGAGACAAAAACAAAACAAAACAAAATAAAAAGATGAACAAAACAAAAAAAAACCAATCTCAAAAAAAAAGTGTGTGCACATTTTAAGAAATTTTTTTAGAAATGAGATTGATCATGAATTGAGCCTAAGAGTTCATGACATGCCTAAGTACACTTGACCTGTAATGGTTAATGTCACTTTCAATTCAGTTTTGTAAAATAATACATAGATAACATCTCTTAAAATGTGTACACATTTTTTGGCACCCTTTGTGTGTATATGTGGTTTTTTGTTTGTAGAGACGAGTCTTACTTTATTGCCCTTGGTAGAGTACTGTGGTGTCACACAGCTCACAGCAACCTCCAACTCCTGGTCTTAGGTGATTCTCTTGCCTCAGCCTCCCAAGTAGCTGGGATTACAGGCGCCCACCACACCTGGCTATTTTTTGGTTGCAGTTTCGCCAGGGCTGGGTTTGAACCTGCCATCTTCAGTATATGGGGCCGGCACACGACTCTCTGAGCCATAGGCGCCGCCCATTTATTTATTTATTTATTTTTGAAATAGAGCCTCAAGCTGTTGCCCTTGGTAGAGTGCTATGGCATCATAGCTCACAGCAACCTCCAACTCCTGGGCTTAGGTGATTCTGTTGCTTCAGCCTCCCGAGTAGCTGGGACTACAGGCACCCGCCACATGTGTGTGTGTTTTATATAAATGTATTATATATGTGTTATATATCATATGTATGTTTTGTTTTTCTTTTTCTGTTTTCTTTTTTGAGACAGAGTCTCACTATATTGCCCTCTGTAGAGTACCCTGGCATAACTGCTCACAGAAACCTCACACTCTTGGCTTAAGTAATTTTCTTGCCTCAGCCTCATAAGTAGCTGGGACTAGAGGCGCCCACCAGAATACCCACCTATTTTCTTGTAGCAGTTGTCATTGTTGTTTCGCTGGTCTGGGCCAGGTTTGAACCTGCCAGCCTCAGTGTATGTGGCTGGTGCCGTAACCACTGTGCTACAGGCACTGAGTCTGTGTTCTGTTTTTCTTAGAACGCTGACTAATATATCCTCTATTTCCAATGATAATTTTGTTGATTATAGTTTGGCAAGTGCCAATTACAAGTACTTCACATAATTTCTCCCCAATCTTTACAACAACCCTTAAAACTCAGGCAAATGAGGGTTGGAAGGGTTAGGAATGTCCCTAAGATTGCAAATTTCTATTTAAACTTTCAAGACTCAGATCCAATGTGACCTCCCTTTAAATTTTTTTTAATTTAATTTACTTTTTTATGAGATGGGGTCTCCTATGTTGCCCAAGGTCTTGAACTCCTAGGCTCAAGGATCCTTTCACCTCAGGTTCACAAACAGTGAGATTACAGGTGTCCACCACTACACTAGGCTCAATGTCCCTTCCCTTTGAAGCCTGCCCTAACCACCCTGAGCTTCTTTCTGTTTTCTTGGCATCTCATACATTTCTCTCTATCGCACAGCATTGCTCAGGGTGTGTGTTTACCTGCAGGTCTTCCCTTTCAGACCACAAGCTCTTTTGGAGGTGGGGATTTGCCTGCTCCTTTGGTGTGTATCCTCAGCACCTAGTACAGCGCCCACCCTGCTGGTGGCCCTCTGTGAATGGAATTATTAGTACTATTATCGTCCACCTGGGGGCAACATTCCCAGCTACAGACTCCTTGTGCAGGAGTGCCTGGACTCTGGCAGAGTGGCTGGGCAAAGTAAAGCCCCTCAGTGTAGGGAAAGGCCTCTGCTTGCACCCCTGTGGAAGCTGGGGACCACACCATACCAGCAGTTTGGTGCATTCAGCGGCAGGCACAGTACCCATTACTGACATGGCTGGGCAGTCCTCAGGTACAGGGACTGTTCCTTAGCATCTGCACCTTGAACTCAGAAACTCAGTGCTCTGGTTCGAATGTGTCTCCCAAAACACATGTGTTAGAAACTTAATCCCAAGTGCAACAGGGTCCGGAGGTGAGACGTTTAGGTTATGAAGGCTTCACCCTCATGAATAGAATAATGCCAATTATAAAAGAGCTTGAGGCTGTGAGTTTGATCACTTGGTCTCCTGTTCTGTGTCCTTTGTTTGCCCTTCTACCATGGGATGACACAGCCCCAAGACTCTCATTAGATGCTGGCTCCTCCCTCTATCTTGGATTTTCCAGCCTCCAGAACTTTAAGAAATAAATCTTTCTTCCTTATGAATAATCTAATTCTTCTTATGAATTATCTAGATGTTTTGTTATGGCAGCATGAAACAGACTAAGACACCAGTGAGGGACCACAGGAAGGAAAATTCGGAAGAGACAGAAGGGATCATCTGCAAGGGGTTCCAGGGAGGCTTCTCCTGAGTAAGGCTGCATCCCATAAGGTGAAAGAGAAGAATTCTCCACTAGGGTAAATTAACCCTGATCCTAAATTGGAAGCAAATAAAGCATCAGCAGCTCAAGCGATCTCATTAGCAAGCCCCCCCCTTTCTTTCTTTCTTTCTTTTTTTTTTTTTTTTTTTTTTTCAGTTTTTGGCTGGGGCTGGGCTTGAACCCACCACCTCCAGCCTATGGGGCCAGTGTTCTACTCCGTTGAGCCACAGGTGCTGCCCCCCATTTTTTCTTTCTTTTTTTAGAGTAGAGTGTCCTGATGTCCTAGCTGAGCTCATAGCAAACTCCTGGGCTCAAGTGATCCTCTTGCCTCAGCCTCCCAAGTAGCTGGGACAACAGGTGCCCACCACAACACCTGGCTAGTTTTTCTATTTTTAGTAGAGAGGGGGGTGTCACTTTTGCTCAGGCTGGTCTCGAACTCCTGAGCTCAAGCAATCCACCTGCCTTGGCCTCCTAGAGTGCTAAGATTACAGATGTGACCGGTCAACAAGCTCTTTCCCTCCTACTTTCCTCTTAGATTTTCTGCTCTTCCCAGATCACTTAAAAGGATGAAGAGAGGTGGGCTCTGCAGAGAGATGGAACCAGGTTATGTCTGTCCTCTGGGAGCAGAGACAGGGCAGTCACAGGGCAATCACAGGACATCTCTCTGTTCCCTGGGGCTACCTGAGGCAGAAGGTGTAGGGGTGGCGATGGTGGACCTGGAGGAAGTAGGGAGGAGGGAGAATCCCACTTAGGCTAGGGCACTCTGAAAGGAGGGGAGCAGATGAAGGAGTGAAGGGAATGGCTGGATATTGCCAATGGCCTATATTTTAAGCGAACAGATGAGAGAAGAGCGGGCTGGGAGACATCTGGAATGATATATAAGAGAAAAGAAAGACATTTTCATAGGCTTCACTGATATTCAAGTAGTGACATGTCCAAGATCATAATTCCTGGTCTGTTGGAAATTCTACTGTATACACGGCCTCCTCAAAGCCACGAGAATTCATCTTTAATGATGGAGAGGGTCAGATCAAAGAGGCATATCTGAGGATGTTGCTTCAGGGAAATGGAGGTGGAGAAGGGAAGGAGGAAGGGTAGTCATAAAGGAAGCAGGTTCTGGCCGAGAACATGAGCCTCTTCTGTTCTTTCAGGGAGACCCACCTGAGCATAGATTACTTTTCTGGATAGACTTGGGGGCTCCAGGAGGTCCCTCCAAGCCTCTCCCACCAGGCAAGCCTGGGATACCCCAGGACCCTCACTTTCCCTTTTGGCCCTGTATTAGGAAGGGGGTAGGACACAGGGTGAAATGAGCTCTCCAGCCTGGGAGAACCCATAAGGGGATATTCCAGGGAGATGGGGTATAGGGCCAGGAGCCAACAGGCTGTACTGAGCATCTATTATGGGTTCAACGTGGCGTCTTACATGTGAGCAGCATTTGCTGTAGGAAAGATGTAGGAAAGGATGGGGGAGTGGGTGCTAAAGAAGGAGAGGAAGGAAAGACTGAAGAAAGACAGGGAAGGGGAGGAAAGAAAGGCACTGTTGTCGATGTCCAGTAACTCATATTCTAGTTGTAGCAGCAGGACAACTGGAGAAAAGGCTACAAATGTCAGGTAAGTGAGCAAGTCTCTGGAGAGAAGGTACAAGGGGGATTTTGGAAAGTTTTCAGAAGGGCTTGAGATAGAAAGTAAGGGCTGGGCCAGAGGAGTGGGCTGGTAGGGTAGGCGGCTACTTCTCACCTGTAGATTCAGCTGTACTGGTTGTCCTGAAAGAGACTCTGGCCCAGTGGTCTCACTAGTCCCAGAGCTCCATGGATTCTTGGGAGTTTGTCTGGGCCCAGCAACCTCAGGGGCTCAGAGTAGCCCTGGGGTCCAGCAAGGCCTGGTGTCCCTAGGGTTCCTGAGAACCCAAACTCTTGGGTATTGGGGGTGGTCCTGGGACCCCTTTATGACCAGAGTAGATCTGAAGTCCTGAGGGTCCTAGAGATCCTGGGCAGCCAGGGGATCAGGGGCCACAATGCTCCCGGAAGGAGAGGCAGGAGGGCTGGAGGTAAACCACAGAGGTGGGATGTATATGTGAAGGTGGGAGCCTCTTATAGGGAAGGCAATGAGTCCAAGCCCAGGAGCTCTGTTGGGAGTAGAGCGTGTACATGAGAATGTGCCCATGGCCTTGAGATCACTTAAGGAAATCCAACATGGTCCTGTGGGTGGGGGATTAATTGAATCACCCATAGAATCAGGTATTGTCTACTGGGTTCCAGGACCTATCCCAGTACTTGGCATATAAGTAGAGATTTCTCAGGGGGCATCTGGGTTCTGGGTTCTTAGTTTGAGACTCCTATCCCACGTTTCCTTGAGACCCTTCGTTCAGAAGACCCTCAACCACCCTTCTATCCAAAGATTGCCATCACCTGTCGTCCACTCACCACCTACTCATTACCCACCAGCCATCCCTCCATCTCCACCCATCATTTAGCCTCCTCCCTCACTCACCCGTTTATTCACCCACCATCTACTCACCACCTACCTCCCACCAATTGCATACTGTCCTCCTCGCCTTACTTTCTATGCTCACTCTAAAGGTAATGTTAATTTGAGGCCACAGGATGTGCTGGAAGGCCAGGAGGTCCTGGGCTCTTCAAACCCTTTTTTTTTTTTTTGAGACAGAGCCTCAAGCTGTCACCCTGGATAGAGTGCTGTGGCATCACAGCTCACAGCAACTTCCAATTTCTGGGCTCAAGCGAGTCTCCTGCCTCTGCCTCCCAAGTAGCTGGTAATACAGGTGCCCGCCACAACACCTGGCCATTTTTGGGTTGCAGCCATCATTGTTGTTTGGCGGGCCCAGGCTGGATTCGGACCCGCCAGCTCAGGTGTACGTGGCTGGCATCTTAGCCCACTGAGCCATAGGCGCCGAGCCCAAACCTTTTTTTAATCAAGAAAGCCAGGGGTGGGCATCACCTGTGGCTCAAAGGAGTAGGACGCCAGCCCCATATACTGGAGGTGGTGGGTTCAAACCCAGCCCCTGCCAAAAACTGCAAAAAAAGTTAAAAAGAAATAAAAAGTAAAAAAAACCAAAAAAACAAAAAAAACTAGCAGAAAGAAAGAAAGCCAGGGGCACATTCTGTCCTGAGGCACTATTCTGCCCTTGCTCTGCCTGTTGGAAGTAGTAGTAAAGATAGAAGTGGGAATGAGTGGGTTTTCTGTCTCACTCCAGCTTCTCAGTTTCTTTTGTTTCCTCAACTCATCCAGAGAGTCCCAAAGTCTCTAGATAAAGTTCTCACCCAGGTTGGCCCTTGCCTGACACTCAGGAGGCCCAGCACCACAGACACATCCAGAAGATAGGTTGGGAGTAGGGTTGGATACACACGAAAGAGAAAGGATGTGAGAACTGGTCTAGTTCTTAGCTCACTAGGCTCCACCTCCTCGTGGCACAAATGGGGAAATCAAAGCCCAGAGGCTAGTGTAACTGTAGGTGACTGCAAGCTGGCCTGAAGGATGGGATGAGAAAGCCAGTTATACCTCCTAATATAGTGGGGGATGGGGGCACCTGGACCTGTTCCTTTCTCCCCAGCTCTGAAATTGGTAGAAATCCCAGATGAGGTCCTTGGGAGGCATTAGGATAGGAAAAGAGGGGTAGGACAGGGAGGGATGCTATGTATCTCTACCCAGTATCCGTCTGTTTCCCTGGCTATCTCACCTTTTTGGGCTCTAGACACTTCTCTCCCTCCCCCGTTCCAGATTGTTTCCTTATTTGGCCAGGTAAGGGCCAGCTCCCGAGAGGTGAACATCAGTGTGGCCCTAAAAGCATAGGGGAGAACTCCCATTTAGTAAGGGGAGCCAGGTGGGAATAGGGGCAGGGGACCAGCATTCCGGGTAGCTGTGTCCCCACCTCTGACTTTGGAATCTGAAGCCAGGGGTCCTATTTTGAGGAAGAGGATACTTAGAACTGCCGAGACCCATCCTCCAGTCCTTTGCCCTCAGAGGGTTCTTGGGTGCTGCTAGGAGCAGGCCTGGAGGGTGGATGTGAGCTCTGAGACTTGGCTCAGCTGGACAGAAACCACATCATTCCTTTCTCTGAAGAATGAATGAGTGAACACAGAGGGGGAGTCTAGACTGGGATCTTTGGTTTCATATCTGTCTCAAAATCTCTTATCTCTCCAAATTTTTTCATGTAATCACATCTATTCATCCTTTTCTGCTTTTTTTTTTGCAGTTTTTGGCCGGGGCCGGGTTTGAACCCGCCACCTCCAGTATATGGGGCCAGTGCCCTACTCCTTTGAGCCACAGGCACCGCCCATTCATCCTTTTCTGCTTTTCCTCTCTCTGTCCTATTGCATGTTTCCATCCCTCCCTCTCTTGGCCTTCTCCTTGCTAGTACTCCTCCCTTTCTCTCTATTCTTCTGCCCTAAATCAGTCATAGGATCTTAGAATCAAAGGAGACTTAAAAAGGTCACAATAATGATGCCACCAATTTATAATCTGCTTTCTGGATTATAAACAGCCTCATTAAAAAACAAAACAGAGGCTCGGCGCCTGTGGCTCAACGGGCTAAGGTGTCAGCCACATACACATGAGCTGGCGGGTTGGAATCCAGCCCGGGCTGCCAAACAATGACAGGCATTGTGGTGGGTGCCTCCAGTCCCAGCTACTTGGGAGGCCGAGGCAGGAGAATTGCTTGAGTCCAGGAGGTGGGGGTTGCTGTGAGCTGTGATGCCACAGCACTCTACCCAGGGTGACAGCTTGAGGCTCTGTCTCAAAAAAAAACAAAACAACAACAACAAAAAAAACACAGGGCAGTGACAACAACAACAAAAACAACAACAAATAAATAAAATAAAACGTTTAAAAAACAAAACAAAACAAAACAAAAAATAGCCTCATTGATTTTCCTTAACACCTCTCTGCAGCGAAGCAAGAGGCATTCCCATTTTACAGATGAGAAAATTGAGGTCTAGGAAGGTGAAGAGCCAGGTGCACATGTGAGGCTAATAATGGCAGAGCTGGATTTGAACCCATGCCTCTGACTGCAAGACCAGTCAGTGCTCTCTGCCCTACAGCTTATGCATCTAAACCTAGGGGAAAAGCTCTTCTCCATTTCAGGCTGTCTGGATTTCCCCTGGCTTGGGGCCTAACTTGTGCTACTCTTTAGATCATAATGACTGGGTGGGGGTAAGGAACAGGCTGCACAGATCTTGAGGATTGCTGGCTCCAAACGTCAAGTCTCTGGAAATGTTGAGGGCCGAGGGAGTGAATCCAGACTTCAGGAGAGAAGATGGGGGCTGTGTGGATTAAGAGCACTAGGCAAGGTGGGCCTTGTTCCTGTTCTTCTGCCCTCAAATTCCAGCCATCTTTAGGACAACTCCTACGTTTCTCAGACCAAGGACAACAGGAGACTGCAGCAGAAGAGGTAGAAAGCCTAGTGGACACTGTGGCTTCTCTCTAAGATCCTTTCTTCCCAGAGCTGAGGTTAGATATTTGGGGTCCAGGCTGCATCTCCAACACCCTGACTGAAGGTACCAGAACTGTCAGGTTGACACTAGAACTGGACCAGCAGGGAAGACACACCACTTTTGGGCACACAGAACCTGACAACTGGAGCTTCAGTGGTAGCAGGACTGCCTGGCAGGAGAAAGGTGCTGTCTGGGTTTGGGGAAAACTTTCTAAGGCTGTATTGTCTTGGGAGGTGGGGTAAGGGTGCCAGTTGGAGGATGGGTATGAATGGTGTGCAGCCTCTGCTTTCCCATAAATGGGTTTACATCACATTTAGTTGTGTGTGATCAGTAAAAGTCAGTCTTTTTGCTACTTGGAGCTCCATCTATAAAATGGGTTTATAGGGTTACCATGGTGATCAGTGGTCATTATGGCTAACACGTATTGAGCCTTACTCCATGCCAGGCACTGTGTTAAGTGATTTACACACATTATCTTAACAGGCTGTGTCATAGCCCTCTCAGGCTGGGCTGGCTTTATCCCTCTTTTATGACGAAGGGCATTTGAGGATAAGAGGGAGGGTATTACTTTGCCAAAGTCATTGAGCTAGTAAATGGCAAATCCAGGATTTAGTGCAGGCGTTTTGGCTCCAGGCTGTTAATCTCACTCACTTGCCTGGTCATGGCTAATAACTAACACTCATTGGACACTTAATATGTGGTAGGCAGCATTTTAAGTGTTTTACATGGATTCATTCATTTAACTACCACAGCCACACTATATAACATCCTCTTACTATGATAGATGAGAACACTGAAGCACAGGTTAACTTATCCTGAATCTACTGCTAGGAATACAGCCCAGGCAGGCTGATTGGAGAGCCAGCACTCTATAAAAAAATAAGCAAGGGGCGGCTCCTGTGGCTCAGCGAGTAGGGCGCCGGCCCCATATACCGAAGGTGGTGGGTTCAAGCCTGACCTCGGCCGAACTGCAAAACAAAAAAATAGCCGGGCGTTGTGGCGGGCGCCTGTAGTCCCAGCTACTAGGGAGGCTGAGGCAAGAGAATCGCTTAAGCCAAAGAGCTGTCGGTTGCTGTTAGCAGTGTGCCCCCACCACACTCAACCCAGGTCGATAAACTGACACTATGTCAAAACAAAAAAAAAAAAAAAAAAAAAAAAGAAATATATTTTCTACATTTTCAGGCTTTTTTCTACCCCAAGCATTCCATCTTTGAACAGTTGCATTCTGCCTGATATGTATCCTTTTGAATTTCTTTTAAAATAGCATCTGCTGTAAAAACACTTCATTGTACCATTGTTCTTGAAAGATTTTTTTTTCTTCAAAGAATACATTTCTAAATTAAAACTTACGTTAGACTCACTTAGACATTAATTTTTTGATCATATGCCAGCTTGTGAAAATATGCAGAAAACATGTAAAGGAAATCAATTAGGACATTTATAATACTACACATTGATAATTCAATTCATGTGATTTTGGGAGGCTCAGTACTATCATATTTATTAGCGTAGTTGTTTTACGTGGAAGATTGGTTTTAATTTTGCTGCCATCTAATATTTCTTTTCAGAAGATGTCTGACATTTTTCAGAAATTTTCATATCTTTCATGCCTTAATAATTATTTCTTTTCTCTTCTTTGCCTACTTCTGAATTATTTCTTGTGTCTTGCATTCCATCAGCAAGAAATTCTATCTTCCACTGATTATTCTAATCTGTTTCTAAAGTCATTCATTTGGTTGTTCATCTAATTACTGAATTCTTACACCTAAATATTCTGCTATGCTATTTCATAGATAACTGCACCTTGCAGAAATTTTCCAACTTATTTTCTACCTCCTTAAAATTCTTCAGTATAATTTTGCTGATTTTTAAATTCTTGACAATTCCAATATCAGAAATATTCAATGCTTTGTTTCTGCTTTGAGTTATTAATGTTAAAGTGTTTGGTCATAGAAAATTGTTTTGTTGGATGGTAAATTATGTTTGAATATGAGCTGCTTATTTTAATTAGAAACATATTTGTGCCTTAATAATTATTATTAGAAGGGCGTGTTCCTATAAAGAAAATCAGATTATGATTCCATTAGGTGCTTGTGGGTTACTACTCATCTGCAACCACTACTTTTTTCATTGAAGCTAAGAGAACAACAAGCAAAAAGCACAGTATTTTATAAGCCACTAAGCAACACTGGCAAATAAGCAATAAAAAAATGATTTCTCATTACTTTGGTTTTTTATTTAGAAACATTTAGACTCATTTAAATTGTTATCATATGTCATTTTTCTTTATGTATGAAAAGGAAACTGTAAGTAAAATAAATTGGGCAAACTACTCTTAGATCTTCTTCACATCGGAAATGGATCTGAAAGTGTTGCAGCATTTTTTGAAAAAGTGCTATATGAATTTTTTTTTCTTTTTTTTTGCTGTAACATACTGACACTGCTATTTGATGCTCATGTCTGTCAATAGTAATTAAGTTACAGCTGCTTTGGGGCTTCTAGCCCTAATACAATACACATCCTAATTGTTGAATATCATTTTATGAAATGTTAATACTTTTCCACATCTTAAAAGTCAAAGACTAGATTTGTAAAATTTAGCAAATAATCTCAGAGTAAAAGCTACTTTAACATTGAATTTACCTCTAGGGATCCTCAGTTTTTCCAGGCTTTATAAGGTGATTCCTAACTACCTCTCAGTTCTTTGATATTTTCTTGTTCTTTGTCTTTTTCTTTTCTTTCTTTCCTTCTTTCCTTTTTTCCTTCCTTATGTCTTTCTTTCTTCAACAAGGTCTCTCTCTGTCACCCATGGTAAAGTGCAGTGGTGTCATATATCTCATTGCAAACGCAAACTCTTGGACTCAAGTGATCCTCCTGCCTCAGCCTCCCAAGCGACTGGGCCTGCAACCAAGTCCACCATACCTGGCTAATTTTTTTGTAGAGAGGGGTTGGGGTCTCACTCTTGGTCAGGCTAGTCTTGAATTTCTAACCTCAATTTATCCTGCCACCTCAGTCTCCCAAGGCACTAAGTTTAAAGGCATGAACCACTGAACTTGGCCAATCTTTTAAGAAAGTATTTTGAAATTTAGTAATTTTGCCTGTTTTTATTGATAAAATAACAGCCTGGCATATTACCAGAAATATAAAGACTATCTTCACTATTTCTTCACTGCCCTCTTTCCAATTTTCTTTTCTCCTTTGAGAAATCTTATTATTTGGTTCATTTCTTTTTATTTTATGTTAACATCATTTTACAGATTTTTAGGTTACATTGTTGTCACTACCAAGGTAAAGTTCAAGTTGTAGTTGAACCCTTCACCCACATCGTGCACGTTAGATGAGATCTGCCAATCACCATCCTCCTCTCCCTTTTCTCCCCACCTTGCTAGACCATACTTGTGTTTTTTCTTTCATGTAGGTATGTAGTTGTTTATATAATGATGTTAGTATTGAGTACATTGGATATTTTTTTTCCATTCTTGGTATACTTTACTAAGAAAGTGTTTCAACTCTGTTGAGGTAAACATAAAATATGTAAAATCTCCATCTTTTCTTAGGGCTGAATAGTACTCCATGATATACATGTGCCACAGTTTGTTAATCCATTCATGGGTAGATGGGCATTCAGGTTGTTATTAATTTGGTTCTTATCCATCATCTACATCTGTTTACCTTTTCTTGCTATCTTTTGGGAAAATTCCTAAGCTGATGCTTCAAGTTACTAATTCATTCTTTAGGTACAGTACATCCATCTACTGATGACCAATACTTTTGTTCACTTTATTTCAACTCATATATATATATATATATATTTTTTTTTTTTTTAGACAGAGTCTCACTATGTTGCCCTCGGTAAAATGTTGTAGCATCATAGCTCACAGCAACCTCAAACTCTTGGGCTTAAGCGAGTCTCTTGCCTCAGCCTCCCAAGTAGCTGGAACTACTGGCGCCCACCACAATGCCCGGCTATTTTTTGGTTGTGTTGTTTGGCAGGGCCGGACTGGGTTCAAACCCGCCAGTTCCAGTATATGTGGCTGGCCCAAGCCTCTCAGATATAGCTGCCAAACCTCAACTCACATATTTTTATATCCACTATTTCTAGTTTATTTTTATATACATGCTTATTTTTGTTTTGTATTGACAATATATAAGAGTATCTAACTACCTATCAATCGATTATCTATCATTAGTAGATATTTATTTTAGATTATCACTCTGTTAAAATTCTTTACTTCTTGTGGTCTCTATTATCCAGTTTTCTTTCTGCAAAACTGGATTAATTTCTTTACATGTTCAGTTATTTTAACTCATAAGCATTTTTTTCTGATGTGTGTCAACTGCACTGGTAATGTGTGTTGAGGGGGAATAAAAGCCCAGGCTTTATTCTGAGAGTTTAGAGCAGAAGTTGGCAAACTTTTTCTGTAAAACACAAGATAGTGAATATTTGGGGTTTTGAGAGCCAGACAATCTCTGTCATAGTATTTAACCCTGTGCTTACAGAAGGAGAGCAGTTTTAGATACTGCAGAAATCATCTGCTGGGTATGACTATGTTCCAATAAAAATGTATTTATAAAAATGGGAAGCCAAGCAAATTTGGCCCACCAGTCATCATCTGCTGATTCTTATTTTAGAAGATAGGACATAAGCCGTATTTGGAGAAATTCACTGGATGACCAATGTTGATCATTTCATTTGTAATCTTGAATTTTCAACTGTGAGATGAATCACGATTAGAAAGAGACAGCCTCCCTAAATTGGAAGACTCAATCCTTGGGATTTTTGGAGAGTAGGGTTGAGATGCTCAGTACCTAAGGGCAACTGACCAGTTTGCAGCTACTCATGAGGACACTGGTGTCTTGGCTGCCGCTGCTGCTGCTTTCTGCAGAGAAATAGGCAATAATTGCCTGAAGGCAGCACAGAGTAGTGGCAAAGGCAATTTTTTTCTAAACATTCATCCTTTCTAACCTTTGATATAAGCTTTCTGTCTTTATTTGGTGCTATCTCCTTCCACATCTATATCTCTTTACTTTATATAGACAACATTTTATATCTATTATATATATATATATACACACACATATTATATTTAAAACTGTTATGTGTGTATGTAACATTTTTCTAGCAAGTGTTCCATTTCCAAAGATTATGCAGAACTATCAGTGTATATAAATAAGTCTAAAGCTACCCGATGGAAACTAGAATCATATTTTTTAACATCACACTTATGGGAGAAACGAAATGAAAGGTTTGCTTTAAAATGCTTCATAATATAGTACATGTGAGTATGTGAGCAAACCCACTGGAATGGAAATTGCTCATTCTGAATGTGAGACTAGCTTTCCGAATATTGTGGCATTTTCCACAAACTAGTGATTAGCTACCATAATTTAGAGAAACTTCTCAGTCCAACAATTGTTTGTGACAAACTACCATTTTGTTGAAATATATAATATGTCGACTTGGTCGTATTTTAATCCTTATTGGATATGTGTATGCTGTGTATCTCAAACTAAAAAAAATTAAGATAGGTGATAATCACAGATCGTATGTTTTCTCACAAACATGTTAAAATAAACCTGAGATTTCCTTGCATGCTAGAATGTAAAGATACAAAGAAAAATAGATATCTTTAAGTTGTATGAAATAGGTATATTTGACATGCCAAAGAAGTGTTAAGGGGAATGAATGTTTAGGTTTGCTAAAATTTTAATATGAAAAACATTTTGAAAATACAGAATGATTTCTACTGTAACTTTCATCATCAACAGGACAGTGGGGGATTACAAGAGACCCACCGGATGAGTGGGTGCTAAGAACACAAAGGACCTTCACTCACAGCTAAAATTGGATCCCCTTGTCTGTTTAAAATTGGTTTCTGACAATGAAATATAAAATATTGTTAGACTACTTTACTTTAGATTAACATTTAATGAGCATTCCCTTATCTTTATAATAATTTGACAAATACATTATTTTCTTGGCTGAATAACATGTTTTCAGACAAATAAAGGTCACAATTATTAATTTCTCCTTAATATTGATATTTAGCATGTTTCTAGGCTATTTTGCTATTGTAGGTAATGCTTTGATAAGCATCATTAAGAAAATGTATTGATGGCACAGTGCCTGTAGGTCAGCGGTGGTTAGAGCACCGGCCACATACACTGAGGGACTGACGGGTTCAAACCCAGACCCGGCTGCCAAACAACAATGACAACTACAACTACAAAATAGCCAGGCGTTGTGGTGGGCCTGTAATTCCAGCTACTTGGGAGGCTGAGGCGGGAGAATTCTTAAGCCCGAGAGTTGGAGGTTGCTGTGAGCTGTGACACCACTGCACTCTACTGAGGGTGACATAGTGAGACTCTGTCTCAAAAAAGAAAGAAAGAAAGAGAGAGAGAGAGAGAGAGATCCATTGAAAATGAACTACATGTCAGATCCTTTCACAGCTAACAAGGATACAGTGGGGAATAAAACAGACACAACTTCTTCCATATTTAGTCAAATTATAGAAATTTGAAAAAGAGCACAAAACTTTTAACACCTTTGTTACTTACTGATACATTGCTTTCCAGAGATAATGTATCAATTTATAATCTAAACTGACATTTGTCAGAGTTCTTTGATTAGTAATACAAAGAAACCAACATGTTTGAGCATAGCATGTTTTAAATCCTGATCCATTTAGGTAGATAAAGGAGATGTTTTCTTTTAACATGGATTTCTAACATATTCCTTTTTTTTCCAGAAATTGTTCATGTTCTGTTTCAATTTAATCAACTGAGATCTCAGCCATTTTCTTCTGGTCATTACTGGTATTGTTGTTAAATCTGTTTGGTTTCCTTTGTGAACACCTACCTTTCTTTTAAATCTGTAAATTTTTCCATTATCCAGAAATGAAGTAAGTATTCATAAAACTTTAATTCTAGTCTTCTCTTTCTGCTCTGTTTTCTCCTCTTTTTCTTAATTATGTTGTATCAATTGGCCTCATGCTGCAGGAGCTAGGAAGATAAATATTGAATTTTGTTTTCTCTGTACCTACATGTTGCTTGGCTTTCCGATAGGGTTCAATACATGTCTACTCAGTTGCATATCTCATAAGGTGCCTAAATTTTTTAAAAATAAATTAGAAAAAAGCAATAATAGTTTGTACCCCACCGTCTGAAACAGTATTTTCTAGAATATAATGGTACTCACAGTAGATTCCTAGAGATTCAGAAGAAGATATTGAACAGAATAATAAATGAGTATTTAAAAGAAAATTTAAAACACTGTGTTGGGTGTCGTGGTTTGACCTTGACCTCGCATTGAAACCTCCGCAGCCTCCTTCTAGTGTGTGTTTCTAGAGATTTATCAGACACTCTTCATGCAATGTTCATCTATTTAGATGTTTTCACACGAAATTTGTCAGCAAACATATGATGGAGGCTGTCTTCCTTTTCTTTATTCAAAATATGAAGGGAGTACAAATGTTTTTGTTACGTGGGTAGGTTTTAATCCTTCTTTTTGCATTGCTCTTTCTCTGCCAGTCAGCAGAGCCACGATGCACGTCCACACTCATGTGCCAGTGGCCAGTCTGTGTGTGTTGAGAAGCAGCAGTCATGCCATTTATGGCTGCAACCAATTTCCCATCCTTGGATCACGGTAACTTCGGTGAAGTTAATTATTTCAGTAGTGGCCTTCAGTTTTTCCATCTTCTGCTGATTGTGACAGAAGTATAGGGCCTGTTGTAGGGCATTTTTTATTTCTTTAACCTCCCCAATACTTTTGAAATCACCTAATTCCCAATAGGAAATTTCCTTTTCTAAAACAGCTAGGCTGCCTTAGAGTTCTAGAAAGTGGGCCTTAACTGAAAAAAATCATAGGTTATCAAAATGATTGCATTTTAATTTCTCTTTCTAGTAAAGGAGAAATATTATGGGTGGCATCAGACTATTTTACTTCCTTTGTAACATTGCATATTCTCCTTTTTAATAGAAAGTTATCTAAGTGAATAGTCCTATACGACAAGTAATTCATCAAGAGTTGATTAGAATCACACTGTTGGAAAACAAGATAAATTCTCTTTAATAAAGAAGATCGATATCTAACATGAGTCAGAAGTAATGAATACAATACATGGAAATAAAGAAAAAATCTCAGACCTTGGCATATGCCAGAACACAAAGGGAAAATAACAGAGGATCTCAATAATACTTTAGCCTGTTTTGTATTTTATGTTGCTGAAAGCTCTTAGTAAAAGAAAGAGTATATTATCTGTACCACTCAGTTGGAATATTCCAGATGTTGCTAGTCTTTATAAACATATCACAACATCTTAATACTTTGTTTATTTGAATTGCTCCTTACTCATGTCTCTTTGTCATTACATTCTTAATCACTGAGTCTGTGATTAAAAATGGCCAACATGTGGTTTGAGAAGAAACTAAGCTATGATTTTGGTTGTGGGTAGTAATTTCTGAGTGGCAGAACATATTAACCCCTTTCATTCCACTGAGTTTGTGAACTCACAAGAAGACACAAGAAAACAGTAAGCATAACGTAAACAAAGCGTATAAAAATGAAGCATTTTTCAGTTCCAGTGTTTGTGCAGAGTTATACTAAGGCGATGTTTCTGGAGAAACAAGCAAATAAAAAGTGAAAGTTTAATATTCACAACACAATGTTATACTAAAATAGTATAGGTAATTACCACTAGGATTATTGTTAAGACTCTTAATTTATGCTTTTAAATTAAGATCATCTTCGAAATCTAACAGTCTTTTGACCTAATCCTGACTATTTCCTATTCTCTGTAATGTCACAACATTCCATGACCGAATTTTCAATACGGTTTTCTTCATTTATTAAAAGAGAGAAATCAGCTCATGAAACAACTATGAGTTGTTTACCACCTGCCAGTAGACAAGATAGATCTCAATTTCATTAGAAAAATTCTAAATAAAATTCAAATAATGTTATTTTAAAGATCTAAAATATAAGCATTTTTCAGTAATATTAGTAACAATGTATTGGGTTATTTTAGCATATGGATAAGTAAAATGCTTGACAGGGATGGATAAAAGAATTACACATAAGTTGTTGTAAGAAAACTTTACTAAGCATGAAATGGTATAGTGTTACATGAGGTTAGTTTAAAATACATATTATTACAAACTCTAAGGTAATCAGTTAATTTTTAAAAGTGGTCTAATTACTATACTAATAGAGAAGGAAAATTAAATGGAATACAATGCTTAATGCAATCTCGAGAAATCAGAAAAGTAAAAAACAAAGAATAGTGCAAAGAATATTAAAAAGTTACTAAATAGTAAATATTAATTCAACTTTATGAATAATTTCTAAGTGAGAATGAACCGATCGAAAGACATTGCCAGAATGAATAAAACTGTGTATTGTCCATAGGAAACCTAAATATATAGATGCTCAGGAAGGCTAAAAATGAAGGATGGAGAAAAGTATACAATATTAATAATAAAAAACAGAGTAGCTACATTAATTTCAGAAGAAGTTGGTTTTAAAACAAGGGAAATTACTAGGGATGATGAGGGGTATTACTTAATGATAAAGGGATTAATTCTCTAAGAATCCTAAAGTGGTATGCATCTACATACAAAGCTGCAAAATGTGTGAAGCAAAAACTGGTAATTCCACCAAAGCAATAGAAAAACTATTGGCTTTTGAGAATTCAATAGTCCTCTTTTAGTGATCGATAGATCAAAGAATCATAAAAATATTCAAGCTAGTTTCCTTGAACAGCACTATTAATCAACTTGGTCTAGTTATTATTTATAGAGTCTTGCATCTGTCAACAGTTGCAACACATTCTTCTCAAGCTTACATGAAACATTCACTGAAATAGACCACATTCTTGGCTGTTAAGCACACCTTAACACATTTAAAATAATAGATATCATACTAAGTATGCTTTCAGACCACAATGGAATTAAGGGAGGAATCATAATGAAAAGATAGCTAATAAAATTCTCAACTCTTTGAAATTTAAACAACACTCTTTAATATAAAAGATGGATCAAAGAGTAGTCTGAGAAGAAATTCATAGTATTTTGAAGCAAATAAAAATGAAAGTACAACTTAACAGAATTTGTGGGATAAAGTAAAATCAGTGCTGACAGGAAAATTTATATAGCATTATATAACAAATAGTGTAACATTAAAAGCTTATGATCACAAATATGTGAATGAATTAGTAAAATGTGATATATGCATACTATTAGTATCTAGCCATAAAATGATGGCGATCTCGTGCCTTTTGGATAACGTGGAGGGAACTGGAAACCATTCTTTAAGTGAAACATCATAAGAACAGAGAAAGAAATGCATGTACTCCAAACCAAATTGGAAATAATCTATTAATCCTTAAATGCATATATGGAAGTAAATCACAATGAAAATCAAGCTGGGGGACGTGGGAGAAGGGGCTGGGTAAACTCACATCTATTGTGTACAGTGCACACTGTCAGAGTGAAGGCACACATACATGTGCAACTTGGACTCAATCTGTAAAAAGACAAAATATATAAACAAAGGATCTGTATCCCCTAACATTCTTAAATTAAAAGTATATATAACATATATAATCAATAACCTAAATTTCTACCTTAAGAAACTAAAAAAAGAAAAACTAAATAAAACTAAATGAAGGAGAAGGAGAGAGATAATAAGAACTAGCACAGAAATCAATAAAGCTGGAAAAAGAAAGATAACACAGAAGGTCAACATAATCAAAAGCCATTAGGTTTTAAAAGATAAATAAATTTGATAAATCACTAGTCATGACAAACAAGAAAAAAGGGAAGATACAAATTGCTAATATCACAAATAAAATAGGAATCATCACTATTAATCCCAAGGACATTAAAAGGGCAATAAAGGAATACAAATGTCTCTAGGTCCATGAATTTAGTAACATAAACAAAACTCCTTGAAAGACACAAACTACCAAAATGTACAAGGGGAAAAATATTATCTGAATAAGGCTTTTAAGTGCAAAAGAAATAAACTCAATTATAACCTTTTGAAGAAGTAAGCTCCAAGGCCAATGGTTTTACTGGTGAATTCTATTAACATGTAAGAATAAAATACTATAATTTTTTCACAATATTTTCCATAAAATAATAGCAGAGAGAACACTCACACATTCAATGAAATCAGCTTTACTCTAACATTTGTGCAGTAAAGGATTAACTGAGCAGGCCAGATTTGCTCATACCTTGTGAGTTCCAAAGAAAAGATTGTCTCTAGGTCGACTGATTGCTGTCCAGCCCCATCTGATAAGAGTGTTTTTGTGTAGCTACTATAGTAGATCAGTTTGGCTGTATGATTTATGCTAACAATATTGAAAGAGGATACCCAGAAAAAAAGTGAGGTTTGAAAGAACAAAAGTCTTCTCATGGGAAGCTCCCACAAACCTACAAAGTCCTCCCTGTGGTGACCCAGCTCTTAGGAATTCATAGAAACTTAATTTCCTGGAACATAGAAACTAATGCTTGCTTCTGTAAAAGCTCAACCCTGCCCTCGAGTTTGATTCAAACTGACCAATGAAAGGGTAATTGTGGACAAGGAACCTTTGACTAGAGAAAAAGGGAAAAGACAGAGTTTGGCCATTTTGGGACTTTTAGTCTGCCATGGCTCTGCTGGCTGAAATAAAGCTCTTATTCCATATCTTGATGTTTCGATGGTCTTTCTCTCCATTGGGCCTCATCTTCCTGCAACAATAGGACTTGTGATAAATGCTTCTTTTTGCATGCCTGATGTCGTGGGCTGTGCTATATGAAGGTGATTTCTCAGTGGCTGAGACTAAGTTGAGAAGGTCAGTCATGCAGGGGCTGCATGCCTACATGGTTCACTCCCAAATAACATCCCTAGATATGAAATGAAGGCTTAAGGAACAATATTTCACATGTGCTATCAAACATCATCGCTGGAAGAATTAAGCATTCCTCATGTGACTCCTTTAGGAGGGGAAACAGAAGCTTATCACTGTTTTCCTCTGGACTTCCTTTATTAATATTTTCCATCTGTTTATTTTAATCTGCATCTTTTTGTAGCCAGAGTTTCTTTGCGTCAGGTCCTTTGTTTGGGGTTTGAAGAATAAAACTGTGGACCAAGGGAGTAAGCAAAAGAACAAAGTTTATTGAAAGATTAACAGATAGATAAGGGAAAGAGGGGGAACAGAACCCTCAGTAATGGCAATGGAGGGGGCAAGTGGGAAGTTCAAGTGGGCTTTCTTTCTGGGTGTTTATATACTGCTTTTCCTATCCTACTGGCAAGAGTTTTAGGAATATAAACATGTAACATGTCACTATTGGTCAGGAGTCCGCAAGGAAGAAAAAAAATCCAAATATTGGCAAAGGAATTTGTTCCCTGCATTTCTGACCCCAGGTGAGGCAGTAGGGTGTGTGCTTCATACTTCAGGAGGAATCACCCAGATCAAGTTACTTTTTTTGCAATCTTTCTTGAGTCCAGAGATTTTAGTCCAGAAAAGGTCTGTTTGTATCTGGAAATGGGGAGCTGTGATGAAACTGACTTCTGAGCTCCTCCAGCTGAAAAAATAGGGATCCCAGTCCAGTCCTGAACATGGCAACCCCATATCACTTTTTGCTATAATAAACCATAACTGGGACTATGACCGCTATTCTAAGTTCTTTAGATCCTTCTAGTTTGAAGGAATCAAAACAGAGTTAGTAGCATTAGGAAAAAATCATCTGATGAGTAGAGACAGGATTCTATGAAGATAGGATTCCCTTGCTTGGGGGCCTAATAACAAAAAGTATCACAAAAGACTAAAACAAAAAAATCTTGCACAAGAGGTGTCACAACCTTAAACACAAAAAATACTTCTGCAAGCATATCTGCCCAGAAAATTCCTGTCCAGTCTCAAATTAGCATTACCCTTGTTAATGGTTTTTGTAGTTAAGGATAATTATTTCAAAATAATTATGTAACCCCTCCCAAACAATTATGTAATTCCCCCATTTTTCCTTTAAAAACTTCTTTTACCTCCCTGAATATGCACGTAGTTTACCACAGCATGCATACTTCTATTGTAATTCCCTACTCCAAAATAAATATCTTTCTCTTTTAAAGAGCCTCTCTTTGTTTTAGAGTTGACACTAGCACCTGATTGAAACAAAGGGGTTGGGGGGGCACCCACAAGACCAGATAAAGACATTACAAGAATGTCTACAAACCAATGTCTCTCATAAACTTAGATACAAAAATCCTCAACAAAATATGATCAAATCAAATCCAACAATGTACAAAAGAATGATTCACCACATTCAATTGAGATTTATTCTTACAAGAATAGTACTACCAATAGCACATTAACACACATTGACACACCATCAGTGTGACATACCACACCAACAGGCTAAAAAAGGAAAATTATATGGCCATATCAATTGACGCAGATAAATAACTCGACAGAATCAGTGGGCGTTAATAATATAAGGTCTTAAAAACTAGAAAACAGGGGAACTTCCTCAGCTTGATAAACAATACATACTTTAAAATGAAAACTTCAGATGATATACTTAAGGATGAGGAACTATATGCATTTCTGAGATCAGGAACAAAACAAGAATGTCCTCTTTTATTATTTGTATTCACCAAGAAATTAGTCCTAGCTAATTCAATAACATAAGAAAATGAAATAAAAGTTATACAGATTGGAAAGAAAGAAAGTCATTCTTGGTCACAGCTGATATGAATATCTGTGTAGAATATATATAAAAAAAGACAAAAAAAGGGCAGCACCTGTGTCTCAGTGCATAGGGTGCCAGCCCTATATATCAAGATTGGTGGGTTCAAACCTGGTCCTCGCCAAACAGCAATAAAAAATAGCCTGGTGTTGTGGTGGGCACCTGTAGTCCCAGCTCCTCAGGAGGCTGAGGCAAGAGAATCGCCTAAGCCCAAGAGCTGGAGGTTGCTGTGAGCTGTGATGCCACAGCACTCTACCAAGGGTGACAAAGTGAGACTCTGTCTCTAAAAAAAAAAAAAAAAAAGGACAAAACAAAAGTATCATTTTTTCTTGATGAGATGTGATAAAATGACACTTTACTGTTAGCAGAAGTTCTTTCTTCAGTAGGTCCTTGATCTTGGAGATTCAAAAAATGAACCCCAGATGGGCCACAGATTAGTAGTAATATAGGAATTTATGGGACAGAAAGAAACACAGAAGAAGTAAAAAGCACCAGAGCTTCTAGCAAAAGAAGACCCAAGTTGAAAGTCTTCCATAGGGGTCCTTTGTCTATGGTTATATATCACATTTGTAAATGGAAAAACACCTTTACAAAGTTAATGAGTATATTAAAAAATGAATGAATGCAGTCTCCACTGGAGTAAGGTTATTAGGTCTTTGCAGTTTTTGTCTCCAGGACAAAACTTCCATCCAGGAAGGGATTAGGATCTGTGTTCTATACTCAAGGTGAAACCACTCAAAACCTTCAGAAGCCCAGAGGGTGTGGTCTGGAAAGGGCAGGCTGTTTGTGCCTAGACATGGGGGTCTAATTTCTGAGCTGCCCTGGGCCTAGAGAATGCAGGGTCTCTGTTCATCCTGAGTAGGGGAACCCTATAACATTATCTCTGTTGTCTTCTGCCCAAACATCCATATCCCAATCTAATCACAAGAAAAACATCTCACTATTCCAAATTGAGAGATGTTCTACAAAATACTGACCATTATTTCTGCCAACCTCATCAAAAACAAGAACATCTGAGAAAATGTTGGAGCCAAGGAAGCCTAAAGAAGATATAGTGATGGCTACATTTAATGGACATCCTGGATGAGATTCTGGAACATAAAGGGACTTTGGATAAAAAATCAAGACAATCTGAATAAAATGTGGGCTCTCATTTAAAATAAAGTTTCAATATTGGTTCATTAATTGGAACAAATATATCCTATTAATATAAGAGGTTAATAGTGTTACCAGAATTTCTTCTTCAGTAGGTCTTTGGTCTCAAGGATTCAAAGAATGAACCCACAGACCACAGATCAGTGGCAAGATAGGATTTTATTAGACAGAAAGGAATACAGAAGTAAAAAAAGCAGCAGAGCTTCTGGCAAAGGGGAAGACCCAAGTCAGAAATCTCTCTCATGGGCCCTTTGTCTAGGGGTATATATTGTGTGGAGAATTACGTCTTGGCTAGGATTTGGTAGGTGGAAAAATATCCTATCAAATTCTCAGTCTGGTCTCTTGGGTAAGGTTATTATGTCTTCACAGTTTTTGTCTCAAAGAAGTGATTAGGGTGTGTGTTCTCTACTCAAGGTGGACCCACCCAAAAATTTCTCAAGCTGCTGTATTTGTGATCTTAGAGCCCAGAGGATGTGGCCCAGAAAAGGCAGCCTGTTTGTGTTTGGAAATAGGGGCCTGATTTCTGAGCTTACCTGGGCCTAGAGAGTGAGAAATCCTTGTCCAGTCCTGAGTTGGAGAATTCTGTATCAATAGTATGGAAAACTGGGTTGTAGGGTGTACTTGAACATAGTGTACTATCTTCACATTTTTTTTCTGTAAATCTAGGACAACTCCAAAACTAAAAATTTATTTCTAAAAAATTGCTTTTGCTAGGCTGTGTGCAGTGGCTTATGCCATAATCTTGTTGTAGCCTCAGTTGCAGGGATAGAAAGATGGACCCTAATTTGATGCAATAATTG